>JAJSOF020000005.1:183019194-183154194 GCA_025594305.2 Periplaneta americana | reverse complement strand
TAAGGTCTATCATTAAAAAGTCATTAATATATATTGTGACAGCGACGTGAGATTCGAACTCACGACCAGCGTCCCGCGAGAGAGAGCATATCGCGCGGGCTTCATGAAGCATGAGGAATGGCGCGCGGCGGAGAGGGGAAAGGGCCAACGCGGCGAGAGAGTGGAGCGAGAGTGCACGCGCAACTGCTGCATGCGGAGTAAGGGGGAATGGACCTTCCCGACCCTTCCAGAAGTGCGTCGAAGTGGAGATATCCAGATAATTCTCTACACACCTGTAGAAATTTCTCGCAACTATGATTTTGCTATAAAAGAAGAAGCGCCAGCGAACTCGAGAGTTTTCAGTTATTCAGTCAGTGAGTAAGCCAGAGCAAGCAAGCCAGACTTGTGTGCCGGAGTTCGACTCGAGTGTGCGTCCGCATCTGCGTCAGCATCCGAAGGCCTGAGTTCGAGTGCAGTGGACCGCAGTTGGAGGGACCTGAGTTCGAGTGCAGTGGACCGCAGTTGGAGGGACCCGAGTTCGAGTACAGTGAACTGTCTCTGAAGGTCTGTGGTTCGAGATACTGTGAACTCGAGTGGCTGAGATAGAAGAACTGTGAACTGAGAACTGGTAGTTCTGATTTGTAAATAGTGCTTGTAAATATTAGTTAAGATTAACAGTTCATTGTTGTGCGTAATAGTCCAAGTAAATTGTCATTGTCGTCGGTGGAGTGCAATAACGAATACTGTGTTGAGTGAAGATCCAATTGTTGACGAGAGCGTTTAAGGCGAATTGTAGAAAGGAATTATTGTTGTGACGAATAAATTACATTGTTGTTACTAATAAAATTTACAATATTAAAAATAAAATCGGTCTAAAGACTGTTCCTTGCGGAACACCTATTTTAATTTTAATAAATTCACTTACTTCATTATGAATTTTAGTAACTTGAACTCTATCATTTAAATAAGATTTTAATAAATTGATGTGGAATATGACAGAATTATAACACCACAATCGCTGATGAAATTCTGCACCAAAGGAACTCGATTCAGCACCTACAGGAATTGCTACGAAATTAAAAAATAAATGAAGGTACCGGTAACATTATAGTCAGACAATATTCGACGGAATCTCAGTAATCCTATTATTTTTTTATAAAAATTCATCAAATTAAACATCTTATAATTTCGTAATCAGTCTAGGCTAAAAGTACGTAATTTGACCTGCACCAATAATACAGTCTTCATGAAGAAAACTACAGAAATATTTCTTATATATTCTGTAGTATGTAATCTTGCATGTTATACATGAAACAACGAATCATAGTCAAATATGTCAGAGGGGAGTTGCGTAGGGAAAGGAATACGACAAGGATGACCTTTATCGCCTACTCTGTCCAACATCTACTTGGAGGATTTAGTGAAGAATTGTCTTCAGAATATGGGAGAGATGATATAAGAGGAAGAAGAATAAAGTGCCTAAGGTCTTCTGATGATATGGCGTTGTTAACAGAAGAGGAGACGATACTGAGATATGCTACTGGAGCTAAATGACAGCTGTGAGCAGTATGGGATGAAGATAAATGCCAACAAGACGAAGACCATGGTCATAGGAAGAAAAGTAAAGAAGGTAAACTTGCGAATTCTAAATGAGGCAGTAGAGCAAGTGGACAGCTTCAAATACTTGGGGTGTACTACTACTAGGTTCAAAAAGTTCCCGGAATTTTACTACCATTTTTCGTATTAATATATAACAAGGGATATTATACATTTGTTTTGTTGGTAACATTCATGATGTCATTTCCTTAAAGTTTGTTGATAATGACAATTATTGGTTTTGAGTTGTAGGCAATTGTTTATCATAGTGTTTCGTTTGTTCGTCGCATTTTGTAATTATGTCCACAGAGCAAAGTACAAACATCAAGTTCTGTGTTTTGCTGGGGACATGATCAGTATGGCTGATGAAGATGGTGATTTCTTAAACAAAATGAAACTGGTGCTACTTGTACGACCCAGTCCCTAAACGACAGTCATCTGAGTGGAAATCGAAAACATCTCCTCGGAAGCAAAAATTTCCTAGGGACACTTCCAAAGGCAAAGTTATTTTAAATGTTATGTTTTATTTAACGACGCTCGCAACTGCAGAGTTATATCAGCATCGCCGGATGTGCCGGAATTTTGTCCCGCAGGAGTTCTTTTTTCATGCCAGTAAATCTACTAACATGAGCCTGTCGCATTTAAGCTCACTTAAAGCAAAGTTATGTTGGAAGTTTTCTTCGACTCTCAGGGTCTCATGACCATGAGTTCATTCCAGAAGGTCGTACTGTAACGAAAGAATTGTACGTAGAAACCCTCCGTCGCCTCTGGGACGCAGTGAGATGGAAACGTCCAGAAAAGTGGGTAGAAAAAAACTGGTTCCTTATGCATGACAATGCACCTGCTCATCGCGCAATTATTGTAAAAGAATTTTCTTGCCAGGCACAACATAACTGCTTTGGATCACCCACCATACTCTCCTGATCTCTCACCACCTGATTACTTTCTGTTTCCCCGTCTGAAAAGTCATCTGAAAGGACGGAGATTCAATGCTGAAGAGGTTATCGCAAACGCGACGAGAGCACTAAGACGGGTTTCACAAAATGGCTTCCAGGCCTGCTTCCAGGAACTCTACACGCGTTGGCAAAAGTGTGTTGTTGGGAAGGCAACTATTTTGAAGAAATGCTGTAGAATAGTGTTTAAGGTACGTTGTTTCTATGATGCTAGCAAATTCCGGGAACTTTTGAACCTAGTATGTATAAGCAGTAACATGAGCTGCTGCCAGGAAGTCAAAAGGAGGATAGCAATGCCAAAGGAAGCTTTTGATAGAAAAAGAAGGATCTTCTGGGGACCGCTGGAAAAATAACTTAGAAATGATTTGTGTGGAGTGTGCCAGAAAAATGATCATTAGACAAAGTGAAGAGAAACGACTAGGAGCATTTGAAATGTGTATATGGAGAAGAATAGGGCGTGTTTAATGGACAGACAGAATAAGAAATGAAGCCGTGGTAGAAAGAACTGGTAAAGAAAGAATGATGTTGAAAGTGATAGGGAAGAGAAAATGAATTGGCTGGGTCACTGGCCGAGAAGAAACTGCCTACTCAAGGATGCACTGGAAGGAATGGTGAACGGGAGAAGAGTTCGGGTCAGAAGAAGATAAGATGATAACATTAAGACACAAGCATGCGGAGACAAAAAGGAAGGTGAAACATTTGAGAATGCTGGGTTTGCAGTGAAGCTCCTGTCCTTAGGCGGAAAACTATGAATGAACGAATTAATAAATTGTTATACTTACTTACTGGTTTTTAAGTAACACGGAGGTTCATTGCCAACCTCACATAAGCCCGCCATCGGTCCCTATCCTGAGCAAGATTAATCCAGTCTCTACCATCATATCCCACCTCCCTCAAATCCATTTTAATATTATCCTCCCATCTACGTCTCGCCCTCCCCAAAGGTCTTTTTCTCTCCGGCCTCCCAACTAACACTCTATATGCATTTCTGGATTCGCCCATACGTGCTACATGCACTGCCCGTCTCAAACGTCTACATTTTATGTTCCTAATTATGTCAGGTGAAGAATACAATACGTACAGTTCTGTGTTGTGTAACTTTCTCCATTCTCCTGTAACTTCATCCCTCTTAGCCCCAAATATTTTCCTAAGCACCTTATTCTCAAATACTCGTAACCTATGTTCCTCTCTCAAAGTGATAGTCCAAGTTTCACAACCATAAAGAACAACCGGTAATATAACTGTTTTATAAATTCTAACTTTCAGATATTTTGACAGCAGACTGGATGATAAAAGCTTCTCAACCGAATAATAACAGGCATTTCCCATATTTATTCTGTGTTCAATTTCCTCCCGAGTATCATTTGCATTTGTTACTGTTGCTCTAAGATATTTGAACTTCTCCACCTCTTCAAAAGATAAATTTCCAGTTTTTATATTTCTATTTCGTACAATATTCTCGTCACGAGACATAATCATATACTTAGTCCTTTCGGGATTTACTTCCAAACCTATATCTGTTCTTGCTTCCAGTAAAATTCCCGTGTTTTCCCTAATCGTTTGTGGATTTTCTCCTAACATATTCACGTCATCCGCATAGACAAGCAGCTGATGTAACCCGTTCAATTCCAAACCCTCTCTGTTATTCTGGACTTTCCTAATGGCATACTCTAGAGCAAAGTTAAAAAGTAAAGGTGATAGTGCATCTCCTTGCTTTAGCCCACAGTGAATTAATAAATTGTTATAGGCGGTAGAAATAAATGTTCAAAAGAAAGTAAGATCTGGTATAAAATTGCCTGCCTCCAGAGTTATGTGTGAAGTTCTTGTTTGTATGCCACAGTTGGTTGCAAATAAAGGTGTTGGTGCAAATTCCCCTATTTTTCTTCGGTCACGATGATGTGATACCACTCCTCACCACTACAGCGTCGCAGGCTGTTCAGTTGGAATCCCCCAGCCCCACAACAAAGCTTGCACCCCCCGCGGTCCAACACACCCACTCGAGTCCACACCCTTCAAGTGTATCGGTCCCAGATATGCATCTCACCCCTCGCGACGTCTTTCACCCCGACTTGGATATGTATTTCTACTCGGCATCAAAACTTTAATAGAAATCGCATGACAATAAGGCGCACTGCCGACAATGGCGCCCCTCTCTGGATTGTTATTCAAATTTTCTTGCTTGCAAACTGAATTAGATTTTGATGAGCTCTTTGATTGGGCTTGCACTTGTGAAAGACGCTCCAAGGGAGGAGAAGGAGGAGGGATGGAATTGTGCAGGGGGTGAGGTGGGCTTCCAAAAAATGCAGCTTGGCAGTTGCATATATACATGATGGAATCATAAGCTTTTAAGGGAGGAGGCGGATTGAATTATGGTGGCATGTCGCGATTTTCGGATTCCATTCAGCTTTATGACTGCTCTGAGATCTTACGTTGGATAAGCCTCAGGGGTTCAACAAGCTGGAATTAAGTGAATACTGCGAAAATAACGACACGGGTCTGAACAAATCTCCGCGAATTCATAATAAACGATGTTAGGAAGATGACACTTTCTGATTGCACATTTTATGTCTGACAAATAATTCCTTGATTATGTTATTAATGTTGTTCCATTTGTAGTTTTTCACAAACCCTTATTCATAACAGAAAGGGATATAATAATATGTACTTACTGGCTTTTAAGGAACCCGGAGGTTCATTGCCGCCCTCACATAAGCCCGCCATTGGTCCCTGTCCTGAGCAAGATTAATCCAGTCTCTATCAGCATATCCCACCTCCCTCAAATACATTTTAATATTATCTTCCCACCTACGTCTCGGCCTCCCCAAAGGTCTTTTTCCCTCCGGCCTCCCAACTAACACTCTATATTCATTTCTGAATTCGCCCATACGTGCTACATGTCCTGCCCATCTCAAACGTCTGGATTTTATGTTCCTAATTATGTCAGGTGAAGAATACAATGCGTGCAGCTCTGCGTTGTGTAACTTTCTCCATTCTCTGTAACTTCATCCCTCTTAGCCCAAAATATTTTCCTAAGAACCTTATTCTCATACACCCTTAACCAATGTTCCTCTCTCAGAGGGAGAGTCCAAGTTTCACAACCATAAAGAACAACCGGTAATATAACTGTTTTATAAATTCTAACTTTCACATTTTATGACAGCAGACTGGATGATAAAAGCTTCTCAACCGAATAATAATAGGTATGTCCCATATTTCTTCTGCGTTTAATTTCCTCCTGTCATTTATGTTTGTTACTGTTGCTCCAAGATATTTGAATTTTTCCACCTCTTCGAAAGATAAATCTCCAATTTTTATATTTCCATTTCGTACAATATTCTGGTCACGAGGCATAATCATATACTTAGCCTTTTCGGGATTTACTTTCAACCCTATCGCTTTACTTGCTTCAACTAGAATTTCCGCGTTTTCCCAAATCGTTTGTGGATTTTCTCATAGCATATTCACTTTATCTGCATAGACAAGAAGCTGATGTAACCCATTCAACTTCAAACCCTCTCTGTTATCCTGAACTTTCCTAATGGCATATTCTATAGCAAAGTTAAAAAGTAAAGGTGATGGATATAATAATTTGTTATGAAACTAGTTCATAATGTTCCACCTTATTTATGATAAGAGTCAATTTCAGGGCACGTAATTTCGATGAATGCAATAACTGTATAACATTAAAAACGTGTTTGATAAGATACTAGCTGAAAGCACCAGGCGTTGCCCGAGTTGTTCTTTTCGCTTCTTCTTCTTTTTTTTTTTTTTTAAATTACACTGGTTGCTAGACTTTTCGGTCGTACCAAAGAATCAATATATACATATATCACTTAATTTATATTGGAAGATTTTTTTACCCTTTGACTGCTCCATGCCTATTTTTTTATATGACTTGAGAAACTATATGTCACAACTTCAGAACATATTAGGCCTACATTAATTCTTATTTCATACACAGAATTCAGATACAATATAAACTCGCAATAAGTCATTTTTAACATAGAGACTAATATTCTGAGAGACGTATACCAGTTTTTTTTTTTAGAAATTAAGAGATTATTTCCACAACGCATAACATACTACATTGGAAACGTGATTGTACAGTTAGAATTTCGCAGTAACACATTTTCGGACATGAACAATATTTTGAGAGACGTATGATATTATTTTTATTTTTACTGTCTGACCTGACAGTGTTATTTTCATTCCGTCTACGTACATTCACATACTACATTAGCAATATGACAAAAGTATCATTGGATTTATTTTTGATGTGTGTAAAATCTTTTTTTTTTCCTACTTCTTTGTATAAAATATAGTTGAGAATGTGAAAAAACACGGATTTTTTAAGTTAATGTCTGCAACTTTGAGCGACTGTCCTTGAGCTTAATTTTAACATGGCCATTACAAATGCTAGTGGCACTGAAATTGCTGTTACTCAAAATCGAAACGCATGTTAGTGGGTATCATAAGAATGCGTGGATAAAAACATCTTCTTCCATTTTGCCAGCTAATATTGTCACTACTATTACTATGTTCTGAATGAGTTTTTTCACACCAATTCTTGTTTCATTGCATAATTTTGAGGGTCAGTATTTCACAATAGTCCTATTGGTGATTCAATATTAAGTATTAAATTATAATATGGTAGCAATCCTTGTGGTTTCAAAGAATTCTAGAATTCAGTTGGATAAAACACAATCTGCTCACTATGTGCAACTGCGTTGAGAAATTCATAACACGTTCCTGGGGTGAGTAAAGATATTTATTGTATGAATTGTCTAGTTTTAGCCTTTATGATGTGTATCAACAATGTTATATTTTAATTTCGTGTTATAATTTCCAAGGCCTCGTGAAAGTCGATGTTGAATATAACAGACAATAATAAAGACCAATTGACAGCAGAAAATTGCATTTTAATATTATACATGAATATTTGATCATATATAATTTTATTTTCTATTTTTTTTTATTAATTTAACGTCCATTTGCAGAATTTTAATGTACCCTATGCTCTTCTCCGGGTTATGAAGGTTAAATGTGCCAACTTTGGCAGATATCGGTCAAATCGTGTGGATTTGTATTGAGTACATACATACATACATGCATGCATGCATTGCATACATACATACATACATACATACATACATACATACATACATACATTTTACATACAAAAATATTGACTTTTATTTGATATTTTGTACGATAGCATTATAAAAAAAAATAAAAAAAAAATAGATTTGTAATGATGGGAAGTTTGATATCATGGTCTATGAAGAAAGAGGTTGCTATGGGAACAATGATGTATTACATATTATAGCATGGCAAATCGTTTCATAATGTTAACTTTATGGCACAAGTTATGCCGTCATAATAGAAGTCGTGACGTTTTAGTTGTCATGGTAACATTTTACGGCTCTAGCACAATAATGTGGCACATTGTGCACGATTTTCACTAACGATGAACACTGTTTATAATGCTAGGATTGCAAAAAAATATAAATGTTCATTTTCTACAATATACAAAATATTCTAATTTTACAAATACAAATAATTACATCCAGAGCCTACATGGCAGTTTATGCTGTATTTGTTTCATTTGTTCACTTTTCAAAATACATGTTTACTTTGCTTACAACAAAACAATATAACTGCAAAATAATTATAATCTATACTAATAATAAATCTGTAGCCGAAATTTTTCTGGTAATTTTCTATTTTCTAAAAATAATTCGTGTTAACATGTATAATTAACCATCCTGAAACCGAAAATTGCTTTTTTTAAATTGTTGTTTGTATGTCTGTTTGTCTGTCTGTCTGTCTGTCTGGATGTTTGTTACCTTTTCACGCGACAATGGCTGAACGATTTCGATGAAAATTGGAATATAAATTAAGTTCGTTGTAACTTAGATTTTAGGCTATATGGCATTCAAAATATTTTATTTAAAAGGGGTGTTATAAGGGGGCCTGAATTATCCAAATATCTCCCTTATTATTAATTTTCATGAAAAATGTTACATAACAAGAGTTTCTTTAAAAATGATTTCCGATAAGTTTTATTCTATATAAAATTTTGATACGACTGATATTTAATGAGATAAATGAGTTTTAAAATTACAATAACAACGCCATCTAAGGCGCTTTAATGAAATAAAAGCAAATGACTTCGTCTATAAGGGGCCTTGGACAACAACAATCGAAAGCTATTAAACATAGCCTACAGAGAATGTTTCTGTGTTTGTATGAAGTAATATCGGAAGCTAATTAATATTGTTTCATTTTTATTTCACCATTGGAAAGTGTAGTTTCTCTAGATGGACATAATGCTATAATGTTATTACAGTAACTTGTGAGTGAATCGAGGAGATTAAAATAGCTTCTTATGCACAGAAAATTTGATAGGCTATTCTGTACATTCGTTTCCTGCATTTCTTAAAGTAATGTTTATATACACATTAATTTTCATCTGAGAGAATTAACGAACAACGAGAGTGTATTGATTTGGTATGCAGTAATAGTACGTTAGCTTAGCATTGCATTATTTTATACGATAATCCAAATTTTAACTATGCTCAATTGAATCGTGTTAAAATACATAAAATACCTACATATGCAATAAATGCAATGCAAAAAAATTGGGTAATGAGCCAAGCAGATTATGTTGGGTTGTAAAAGTTGTTCCTCCTGAGATTCAAGAGCCCCCACAACAAATAAAAAACTTACTTATCGGAGTACATCCGTTATCAACGCACTTTTTAAATAATATACGTAATATATAATATATTATTTAAATACAATTTAAATTAAGTAACATATTAAATGATTTATCCTTCTATCAAACACGGATGTTCCCTGGATCAAATGTCCTATTTTAATTATGTAATTACTTTATATTTATTTCTAACGGGTGCAGCGGAGCGCACGGGTACGGCTAGTTACAAAATAAATAAGTATTCTGTAGCTGGGGCCATCCATGAACCTAGGCAATAAACGTGAAAAAATTATCAGTATATAATTATGAAATACGGTTATAATTTTAAGAGTAACCAAGGATAGCATATCTAGGTCACTGTAGCATTTCGAAGTATTTGGATGTATATGTATATTAACAATAAAATATAGTGTGGGATAAAACAAACCCAGGCAAGTGTCGAGGGTTAATTGTTCCTACATTGTAATGTTCTGTCAAAAATTAAGTTCTTCTTGTCCTTGAAGGGATTTTATATTCTTACTTTTTTTCTTACGGCGTTTCTGTGCTGGGGAAGGTTTCATCGAAATAAAATAGTTTGCCCTCTAGCAGATTTGCATTGATTCAACAAGCTTATGGCGAAATCCTGAGGGGAAAAAGCTTTTGTAATTACATATATCCTCATATTATATAATTAAAAATACATTTGAAAGTATCTGTTTAAAGATCTGCAATCATATATACATTTCTACCTCTGCATGACATGAAGTATACAGGTACAGTATTGGTAATATGGCGATTGTACTCAAATTACTATTTGCTGTAAAAATTCTGTCGCAGCTCACTGCAATATATTGAAAATGTTTACAGATAAAAAACATTATGATAAGCAGCGTTTCTATAAAACGCAGTGCTTCCTATTGAAATGCACACGTAATCGGATATCATTGTTTTAATACATGTTTTTAATCCCTTTTAAAATTATTGTAGGCCGCAAATGGAAAGCCATGCAGAGCTGTTTATATGATTCATTTGTTTGTACAATTATCGAATTTCAATGGATGAACAGTTGAATATATTTTTTTCTGTATAGAGTTTCAAGCTTCCAAAACTGGAATGCGGTCACATATATCCGAACGCGTATATTGAACCCACACTAACGACCGAAGTGCAAATGATTATTTATACGTGTGCGCCATTAGTCAGAGACGACTACGGTCCAGCTTCGACTCCCGACGAAGTTAGATCAGGTTACTTTAAGATACTTCCGATTGTTCTTCCACATTTAGATTACAGGAACTTATTCTTAAGATTGTCATCAAAAGGAGTGTACAGGGTGATTGAGTAAAACTGTGAAAAAGTTAAGCAGGAAATAGGGGATGCTATATAGAACATTTTAAGATAGGAACTTGAGGTCTGCGAAGTCATATTAAGGAGATATGAGCTGATATACATGTCTATTGTTTTCGCTTGCTATTTACCATCTCATCTACATACTTTCTTATTTACATTTATTTACATTTTAAAATTATTTTCTTATAATTTACAAGTACAGTAGAACCTCTATTATCCGTGGCAGTAAAGGGGCTGATTGAACGGTTAATCGAAAAAATCGGATAATGCGTACCATAAAAGATTTTCATAAATTAAGTGCATAATATTTTGGCCTACAATTTTGTGATTTCCTTCATGGTCTTATATTTAACGTGCTTTGTAGTGGATCAAGAGTTCATTAAAAGTTTTGTTGTCAATGACTGCTTTTGTAAACCAAGGGTTGTTGGTTGACTGTCTGTGGAAATACAAGAATAGTAGAAGTCTCATGTTGGAGATTTACATAATTTATACACCTTATCTTTATTTTTTATTAGATCGCTTTCAGTTGTACTCTCGTACTTTGAAACAACATTAACCCCAATTTCTCCTTTCTGAAACCTCTCAAATATTTGTAATTTTTTTTTATATAACACTGTACAACATGAAAAATGCCCTTTACATGAAAACATGTGTTTCTTGTATATTTACGGCTGGAAATAACGAATCTGTACTCGGTTTTTGCCTAAGACGAACCATTTTCCAAAAAATCCACAATTTAGTATTTAATGTATTTCTTCGATAATATTGCTATGTTTGCTTAATGTAAATTATTTTTCGAATATCCTGCTTCTTCTATCAAACATTTTCAGTGCAGGGATAGATTTAGACCATTTAGAAATATATATCTACATCATTCACTGCCAGGTTGATCATACCATAATTCCAGAATTCATTTAGTTTTGGGCACTATTTTGCGGAGAAAGAAGGCATTATTTATTGCTGTGATGTGAATGGGTTATTTCAGGCATTGGGACATGAACACATTGTAGGAGACTGGCGCCTGTTTATTGACTCTTCCAAACGTAGTCTAAAGGCAGTACTCCTCCATATAGGCAATGTTTTTCCTCTGTTCCTATAGCATATAATGCTGTAAATACCAAGGAAACATATGAGGTAATGCAAAGTCCTATTTTGAAATTAATTGAACGTGGCTCGACATTCAAATGTCAACATTTCCAGCACGGAGGTAGTCACTTAAAAGTGGTTCCTGGGAACAACATGCAACAAGGTAATGATAATATTATGATAGGTTGCATATAATTTTATAGCATTATATAAAAAACATGCAAAATACATCAAATTTAAGTTCTCTCTGGACATGCAAATGACACATGAAACCTGCAGAAGAAGTATAAATTCTATTATCCATGTGTTAAAATGATAAATGTCCATCTTCCCTCTTCCACGTCACAAAAGTCCCTTGGAGCAGACCCTTGATTTTTTTATTTTATTTATTTTAACTAGCTGACCTAGTTCCAGCATTTATAAAATAAAAACTTCAACGTAAGAGTGCTCATAATTTGTGGTACGTTTTGTGAATAATATAACATAAAATTTCAAGGACAGTTTACTAAATACAGTAATTAACTTAATTCAAACCAATAAGTACAACACAAGAGCAAGAATAAAGAAGAAAGGGAAAAGAGAGAAAAATACACATTTAATATGAATTGACAATCCGACAGAAGCCTTGAATATTCAATAAAAACATGAATATAGTCGATAGAAATAAAAGGAAAAAAAGTACATTCCTTACACTTATTATATATCATGGATACCTTTTTACCAAAATCTTTTGAAAACGCTTTCAATTTTGAAAAATTTCAAACAAAATGGTTTGAAATTGCATTATAAAGTCTCATCCTAAATAAAATACTGAATATTTTGGACTGTCACTGTTACCTGCTAGCATCAGGGATCTGTCTGAGAAAATAAAATTCAATTTTTCAAACGCAAATAGTAGGCAATTGGTATCACTACTAGAAGGTCGTTCAGACTTGGTTTGGCTATGACAAAGTTCTTTCAATTTAAAGGAGTGCAAAATGTCTTTCAATGAATGCCCGTTTCAGCTCTAGTTTATGTGTGGTACAATCAAGATATAAACTCTGCATTAGAAGAAAATTGTATCTCCTCAGAATTCCTCCACGAAATTCTGTACCTAAAATTTAAGAAATGCATTTCAAACTTCCATAACACCCATCGAATAACACGTATTTTCTATTTTCAGACAGACCGTTTTTAATTTCTTAATGTCATTGTTCGACGTGACACAAAATATTCTTTGTTCTTCTTCTATGATAAAATGTCTAGCTTTCATTAAAAGGTATTCTTGTCGTGACTTTAATTTTTATTGTAATTGTAATTGTAAATTTAATATTAAGTCCCCAAGATCCGATTGTTCATGAGTTATAGTTGAAATTAATTGACCCCTCTACATTCAAATGGCACATTTGACGGCCTTATCTCTAAAAGTTAAATAATAAAGGCTAATCTAATCTAAGGATACACTAAATTCTGCTGCTTCCTATGCGAATGGGATAATCGTGACAGAAAAAGTCACTACATCCATAAACAGTGGCCTCCACGACAAAGCTACATTCCTGGCACCAAAAACATATCTCATGAACCACTTGTGAATCCGCAATACGTCTTTCTTCCACCATTGCACATTAAACTTGGTTTAATGAAAATGTTTGTAAAAGCGCTGGACAGAGAAGGGTTAGCCTTCTTGTATCTCAGAAACAAATTCAAAAGTTTAAGTGAGGTAAAGGTAAATGAAGGGGTTTTTATTGGCCCACAAATTAAATCAGTCATGCACGACTAAGACTTTGAAAATAAACTATCACAAGGAGAAAAAGCAGCCTGGCAAGCATTTAAATCAGTATGTTAAAGTTTCCTTGGAAACGAGAAAGCTGAAAACTATGAAGATCTTGTTCGTGACATGGTGAAATGCTTTCGTGTTATAGGCTGCAATATGTCTTTAAAACTACACTTTTGGACTCCCATCTAGATTTTTTCCTCAAAACCTGGGTGCAGTTAGTGATGAGCATGGCGAAAGATTCCACCAGGACATTGCTACGTTTGAAAAGCGCTTCAGTGGACGATGGAATGGAAGTATGCTAGCTGAATATTGTTGGTCTACTATCAGGGACACTCCACCAGATGCCTGCAAGCGGAAACGGCCAAAAAAATCATTTTAGTGCATGTGTTTTCCGTAATGAGTGTCGCTGTTAATTTTTTCTCTGACCAATTTGTATAAATATGAAAAGCGGGTCTCCTAAAAAAACGGTACGTGATGGACCATTTTGGTTTTCAGATATGAATCAAGCACCTTTTGTTTATACAGAATCACATACTTTCATCTAAAGGGCAGACACAAAGTTCAAATTTGTTGTACAGTGATAATTAGCACAATACGTTTTCTTTTGACAATTGTGGACTACATTTTGTATAGAAGTTATACATACAGCCATTCGAATAATGACAAGGTCTGAATGGTACACGGGTTTGTGAAAGTTCTTGGCGTAATTTCTTTGAAAGTAGGTAGTAACTATTTTACAAGTAACTATTTCTATTACAGACAGCGAAGCATTCCTACTATAGTCCCGTCGCTCTAATTTCCGGCAGCCAATCACGTTGCAGGTCGGCTACATTTAAACGTGTGCGTCTTGTGATTCGCTGACGAAGATGTTAAGCATTTCCTAAGGCTGGATAAATATTTAATATATAATCGCCCGCCATTTTGGCTCTTTCGTTGGCGTTCGCAGAAAGCACACGAGGACGTTATTTGCCGCTCAATTATTTGCTGAATTACAGTTCAGTACAGATCCCTCGTCTGGTAGCTCGGCAACGAAAGAACAAAAATTGCGAACAATACTATCTACCTAGACTTTATAGAGCCTTGACTTCCTAAGACGTAAGCAAAGAGGAGGAGTCATGCCGGGAATAACAGCGTCGCGACTGTAAGTACTGTATGTATATATTATGTAAGGGTGAAAGTACCAAGAAACATATTGTACAGTACTTCAAACTTTTTCTGCAGCAAAGAAAAAAGCTAGGAAAAAAAGTCGGATAATCCGCTAATCGGTTAATAGGGTAACGGATAATCGGGGTTCTACTGTATCACTTAAGGACGTACTGTGATCAACACTTCGAATGGTATGAAAGGGTCTGCAGTTGAATTGTGTTTTGTAATGTCACAATAGTACATTCACTTCTCCTTCTCTTCGAAATCTTGAACTCTTCTATTCCTTCGTACCTGTCGTCTCGCTTCACTTACCTTTCTTCCCACCACAATCTGAACACACGCTCTCGCCATGAAACAATACTAACAATACCATCCCATCGCACCTCCTCATACTCGTCCTATTTCACAATAGCCCTGCCAAGACTCTGGAATTCGTTACCTGCTAGCATCAGGGACTGTCGAAATAAAATTGAATTCAAACGCAAACTTACTAGGCACTTGGTCAGTAATTGAGACTCGTTCAGACATGGTTTCTTGTAAATAGTTCTCTTAATCTACCACAAAATATTTCAATATCCGGTAATTTCATCACTATAGAATTTTGTTATTCTAGGTTTAATTTGTAATTCAGTAAATACAAAAATATTCTTTGTTCTTAACTTCTAATAAATAGTCTAGCTTTCATTAATCAGGTAATCTTGTCGTACTTTAGTTTTTATTGTAATTGTAATTGTAAATTTAATATTAATTGTAATTTTATTGTTCATATTATAGTTGTAATCCCCTGTGGTAGAGGGGCAGAGAAGGCCTGATGGCCTCATCTCTACCAGATTAAATAAATAAATACTAAATAGTACATTACACAGAGCTACCTTATGGACGATAGGGTCCACACCTGTGGAGTAACGGTTAGCGCGTCTGGCCGCGAAACCAGGTGGCCCGGGTTCGATTCCCGGTCGGAGAAAGTTACCTGGTTGAGGTTTTTCTGGGGTTTTCCCTCAACCTAATATGAGCAAATGCTGGGTAACTTTCGGTGCTGGACCCCGGACTCATTTCACCGGCATTATCACCTTCACTTCATTCAGACGCTAAATAACCCAAGATGTTGATAAAGCGTCGTAAAATAACCGACTAAAATGAAAAATGGACGATAGGTCAACAAGTAAACATGATGGATTGTCTAAATGTAAATATTAAATTTGAATAATAAGTAATGTTATATCTTGATGAAGAAACGTCAAGAAATTTACAAGTTATGAACCTATATTATGTAAAAATTTCATTATATTATTTTCTGTTGGGCATATTTGCTGAACGGAAGATACCGGTATTTTTCATCTTGCCTCTCAATAAAATCCACAGAGTTTTCCCCTATAACTACTAGTGATACTATGGTTTCATATTACGCCCCTTGTATGTAGATAAATGCAGGTGGAAAAATGTTTTCCTTCTCAAAGTTTTCTAATACGAAAATTTCTTACCGTGTTGTTTGAGCAGTGTAGTACTTCTGTAAAGAAATTCATAATCGGTGCCTTTTCGTCTTTTGCATTGCACGAAAGAGTTTATTTATTTATTTATTTACTTATTTATTTATTTACTTATTTATTTACTTATTTATTTATTTATTTACTTATTTATTTACTTATTTATTTATGTATTTATTTATTTATTTACTTATTTATTTATTTACTTATTTATTCATTTACTTATTTATTTACTTATTTATTTACTTATATATTTATTTACTTATTTATTTATGTATTTATTTATTTACTTATTTATTTATTTACTTACTTATTTATTTATTTACTTATTTACTTATTTATTTATTTATTTATTATTTATTTATTTATTTACTTACTTATTTATTTATTTATTTATTTATTTATTTATTTATTTATTTATTTATTTATTTACTCATTTATTTATTTATTTATCTATTTATTTATTTACTCGTATTTAGTCGTTGTTCCTGCAATAACTCATTTGTGACATATTTATTGATTTCAGATTTTTGCTCTATTAAATAATTTAAATAGTCATACAGCAAATAATAAAATCTCCAATATGTAATTAGATTTCTTTCTTTCGAAAATGTCAGAATTCATAGTCTCCTATGTACTGTACGGCTGCTATAAGATGAATAAATGTGCTTTTTTTTCTTCCTACTGAAAATTTTATATTTTATACATAGGAGTTATTGCAGGAACAACGACGATTTATTTATTTATTTATTTATTTATTTATTTATTTATTTATTTATTTATGTATTTATTTAGTTATTTACATATTTATTTATTTATTTATTTGCTAGTAAATTTCAAATAAATACTAGTTAATAAGTACAATGAAAGATAAACTAGCCCACTCCTGAATGAGTAAGACTCGTGCTCAGGAGGGGATTCCGATACAGACAAAAATAAAATTGAGAATGAATAAATTGCAGATTAAAAAGTGTTAAATATCTTTAAACCCAAACTATAAATCCAATACAAATTCACTCAAGTTACTACCAATGTATGATTCTCCTTCCTTAAAATACCCGTACATAGTTCATTGTAGTAGGCCAGGTAAAATTCATCTAATTTTTCGAAAGATTTAGCCCAGTAGACAGTTCGGTAATGACCGACATCTGAAATTATGAAATTGTCTTCATGATAAAAACATTTACGTCCGTTGCTTCCGTTACCTTATTGATGTTTTCTGTAACAGCTTGTTAGAAATTGGAACATTCCACACGATTTTCAGTGTCCGTAATAACACTTTGCTACCATCTTGTGATGTTTAACCTTTGTTGGAATTGGCTGTTGAGAAGCGTCGGGTAATTGTTCATTAGCAGAATTGCTCTCTAATTGTTCCGTCTCCTGCAAGGACGAAAGAAAATTGGCCATTTCGTGAAGAGCTACATAGAACTGCAACTTATCACAGCACTTTCAAGAGTGGTGTACGGAACGGAGCACAAGTGACGAAATAAGTATGTAAATGACACGAACAAACACACAGAGATGCATTTAGTATGTTGTACGGGATGCTGCAGTAACATTGCCTATTGTAACCGCAAGCGAAGTGGATAAAAATCCGATAGGAGGAGATCTTTATAATAGGAAAAGCTTTTTATGTCATGGAACAAAGAATATGAAGCATACACATACATACATACATACATACATACATACATACATACATACATAGGGGAGAGTTGGGTAGTATCGGACATCGGGTAATATCGGACAGTGAGTTTTTTTCTTCTACCAGCATGAGATGAAATAGTACCTGACCGATATTACCCGATGTCCGATACTACCTCAAATCTCCCATA
Organism: Periplaneta americana; assembly: GCA_025594305.2. Classification (NCBI taxonomy): domain Eukaryota; kingdom Metazoa; phylum Arthropoda; class Insecta; order Blattodea; family Blattidae; genus Periplaneta; species Periplaneta americana. The sequence continues at coordinate 183,136,312 of JAJSOF020000005.1, read as the reverse complement.
CATATATACATACATACATACATACATACATACATACATACATAGGGGAGAGTTGGGTAGTATCGGACATCGGGTAATATCGGACAGTGAATTTTTTTTCTTCTACCAGCATGAGATAGTACCTGACCGATATTACCCGATGTCCGATACTACTCAAATCTCCCATACATATATACATACATACATACATACATACATACATACATTTTGGGTAGTATCGGACATCGGGTAATATCGGACAGTGAGTTTTTCTTCTACCAGCATGAGATAGTACTGACCGATATTGTGATGTCCGATACTACTCAAATCTCCCATACATATATACATACATACATACATACATACATACATACATACATAGGGGAGAGTTGGGTAGTATCGGACATCGGGTAATATCGGACAGTGAGTTTTTCTTCTACCAGCATGAGATAGTACCTGACCGATATTACCCAGATGTCGATACTACTCAAATCTCCCATACATATATACATACATACATACATACATACATACATACATACATACATACATACATACATACATACATACATACATACATAGGGAGAGTTGTGTAGTATCGGACATCGGGTAATATCGGACAGTGAGTTTTTCTTCTACCAGCAGATATGGTACCTGAATGACATGGTTACGTTTCTGTGATGTCTCATACAGAAACATAACCATGTAATTCAGGTACTACCATCTGGTGGTAGATGAAAGAAACGCACTTTCCGATATTACCTGATGTCCGATACTACTCAACTCTCCCTACATACATACATACATACATACATACATACATACATACATACATACATACATACATACATACATACACACATACATACATACATACATACATACATACATACATACATACATACATACATACATACATACATACATACATACATACATACATACATAGGAGAGTTGGGTAGTATCGGACATCGGGTAATATCGGACAGTGAGTTTTTTTCTTCTACAGCATGAGATAGTACCTGAATGACAAGGTTACGTTTCTGTGATGTCGCATAGAGAAACATAACCATGTCATTCAGGTACTACCATCTGGTGGTAGATGAAAGAAACGCACTGTCCGATATTACCTGATGTCCGATACTACCCAACATCCATACATACATACATGCATACATACATGCATACATACATACATACATATATACATAAAGTCCACACCTGTGGAGTAACGGTCAGCGCGTCTGGCCGCGAAACCAAGTGACCCGGGTTCGAATCCCGGTCGGGGCAAGTTACCTGGTTGAGGATTTTTCCGGGGTTTTCCCTCAACCCAAATACGAGCAAATGCTGGGTAACTTTCGGTGTTGGACCCCGGACTCATTTCACCGGCATTATCACCTTCATCTCATTCAGACGCTAAATAACCTAGATGTTGATACAGCGTCGTAAAATAACCCACTAAAATAAAATACATACATACATACATACATACATACATACATACATACATACATACATACATACATACAGGGGCGGCTTTCGAAGAGGGGCTGCGGAGCTGCAGCACCCCCAGACATTTGTGGCTCTTGTCTCGTTTTATGTTGTGAAATACATTTATTATACAGTCTCTATTTAGCGGCTCCAATTTTTTAAAATTTCTCTCTCATTGACATGCACGCAATCGTCAGTGAAGTCAATTCCTCCCTGGTGCTGCCAGAGCGAAGCCAGAGACAAGGACTATAGGGTGAAGCCACTTCCTCCCCTGGAGCTGCCAGTCTCGTCTCGGATGCTTTGCGCGTTAGTTTTACTCCTCCCCCTCAGACATTTCCGGACCAGGGTTCCTTATCTCAAATTGATACATGTACCCTTCGCCATCATCCCTGAAAGTTTGTAACACCACCTCGGAAACATCCTGTATATATAATATTATATCCTATATATACAGGATGTATCTAAATTGGTGTCAAATATTTCGGGGACGTGTTCTTAACATCAAAACAATTTAAAAAATCAATAAGAACATGGGTCTGAAAAACCATTCTTTAGAGAGTTATTAAAGGATTTGTCCCTTCATTGACCGCTGATTGTGTGATGGTTTTTTGTTTGTTTGTATTTTGTAAAGCAAAGAAATCAGAAGAAAATGTATTCTGTGAGTGAACAGAACGAAATGATTTGCATCATTTAATTGAAGATGTGCTTCTGGACGTCATCCAACGAATGAGTTTTAACACGATGCTGCTCCAGCTCATTTCAGTCTGATAGTTCGTAATTTTTTAATGATCGATTTCCCCAAAGATGTATTGGTCGAAGGGGATTCATTGCATGGCCTGATCGATCGCCTGATTTGAATCCAATGGATTTCTTCGTCTGGGGACATTTAAAGTCCCTGGTTTATGCGACTCCTGTACTTAATGTTGATATTCTGAGAGCGCATCCAAACTGGATTTCACGAAATACGAAACACTCCAGGAATTTTCAACAGAGCACGCCAGAGCATGTAACGCAGGTTTAGGGGACATATGGAAGCAGGAGGAAGCCACTTCGAGCAATTTTTGTAACATTAAATTTTGTCTTGTAACTCTGAAATAAATTATTTTGAGACTAATGTTCATATGAACTTTTTGTAATGTTTTGGTGTTAGGAAAACGTCCCTGAAATATTTGACACCAATTTAGATACACCCTGCACCCCGCACGGCTCGAACCTGACCTTTCTTCCCGCTGATTGGTAATAGGACTGCGAATATTCCCTCGTCAGTCATTTGCGTTCCTTCGTCGTTCGTGCCATTAATATATCAGATCCTCGACATTTAACCCCCTCCCACCCTGCTTCTTCCCCCCACCCCTGCCCTTACGTCTTTCTTCTCTGTACGATACAATACCAACCACCCTTACTGACATTTCGCGAACTTTGCAGTCTTAGCGCATAAATACTCTTTGAGTAGTTTCTCCAGGAAGAAAATCCTCTTTCTTAAGTAAAACAAGCAAGGCATAATGATGCATATGTATGAGATCGGCTACACAACTTTGTCGTTGAAATTAATTTGTAGAAATAAAACCGATTATAAACATGTAGACAATCCAGTATCTGTTATAAGAGAGGTAAGTAACGTTTACTAGTCCAGGACTTCTTTGTAATCAAGTAGTCCAGACTAGTAAATTCTACTTAACCCATGAATGTTACCGTTTTCTTCCACTCCCACATTTTACGTAATAAATAGTTATATGTGCGAGATCGTGCGTATTTGCTTGGTTTCCGCACAAAACCAATCCTCGGAAAGTCTAAAATTCCACATTCAGTATTCCCAACCTAACACACATAACAATTTCCCTCTTCTTACGGCTTAAGTGACATATTGATTTAACTGCTTTAGGCTTTTAACATATTATTTTTAGAGACGTTCAATATAGTAATAATTATAAATTGGAAACTTACCACTGCAATTTCACCTAAATTGCACTGTTAATTAGTGTTTTTAAATATTTGCAAAAATTACGTAAACTCTAAATCATTACATAACCTTACCGTTGTAGACTGGGGGGAAAAAAAACAGACGTATATCACGGCCTGCTGGAGTATAGTAAACACAGAAAACATTTTAAAGCAACAATGTTGAAGATAGATATTTTTGTTTTGCAAATTTACCGTCATTGAACAGAAACCAAGATGGAGATTTCATTGCAACCAATTAGAAATTCCTCTTTCAGGTATATAATAAACGATCTTCGCACAAAATAATGTACGATACACGAGCGGTATGTTTTCTTTCAATTCTCGGAAATTAAAAAAGCTCAACTACGTTTCGCTTTTTCAAACTTTTCCTCGAACATGAAAACTTCAACATACCGCTCTTGTAACACATATTACTATTACGTAACTAGGGAAAAAAGTGATACTTTTTGAAACGATAAGGGCGGCCGGGTAGCTCAGTTGGTAGAGCAGCTGGCTACGGACTGGAAGGTCCGGGTTTCGATCCCAGGTGGTGACAGGATTTTTTCTCGTTGCCAAACTTTCACAACGGCCCCGAGGTTCACTCAGCCTCCTATAAAATTGAGTACCGGGTCTTTCCCGGGGGTAAAAGGCGGTCGGAGCGTGGTGCCGACCACACCACCTCATTCTAGTGCCGAGGTCATGGAAAGCATGGGGCTCTACCTCCATGCCCCCCAAGTGCCTTCATGGCATATTACGGGGATACCTTTACCTTTACGTGAAAGACACTTTCGTACTAGTTACGTGCAATATTTTTTTGGCACAACTACATGGAAATTCTATATAAATTAATTAACCTAATAAATAAATCAGAAACTATTGAGATTTTTGTCATGGTCAATTAATACTACATTGTCTGTATAGCAGATCTAATTATAGTGAGGGCTTGTGCATTCTAAACAATGCAAAAACTCAAAATGGCTTCATCAAAAAACATATTTTGTTCTGGCTTTAAGAGAGAGATTCAGAGGAGATTTTATCTAAATTAATATCTAGAAAATCTAAAGAACGATACATAAACGAAATTTGATTTTTTTTAAGAATGGACTATATGTACCCCAGTGTGGAATTAATAACGGAACACGTAATATTTGCGTTTTTCAATCAAAAGCTATGCCTGCTTATATGGTGTGTTGAGTGGTGCCTATGAAGTGGTTTCTATATTATTTCTGTTTCTGTAAGTAAAGCTAAATAAGATTATCTGTTTACATTTTCAGTAGACTAGGAAGCATTGCCTACAATTTCTGTGTTCATACTTGCCGTACTATAACAACTTTGCGTTATTCGTACGGAAAATTGGATCGTAACGATGTTTTTGCCTTAGGCGTACAGGAAAGAAGAACTTTGTAACTAATAATGTGTTATGAAAAACAGCAGTTTCCATGTAGAAGTGCAAAAAATATGTGTATTTCTTCATTTTACATGGTTTAATACTAGAATTATAAGAAGAATTGTCGAGGTTTGCGTATTCTTTTGTTTGCTGTTATGCGACTGTTGCACGAAACATAATCTTCACATATTTCCCTAGGAAATTAATGTGACTTGCGTCTGTCGTCAATAGCAACCGACATTATCTCGATAAAATCCATTTACTTCCTTAAAAACAAGCTAATAACGCATACTTACGGCAGGGATAGCGGGGAATATATTAATACTAGTGGCTTGTGCAGCAAATGCTGCAAACTAAGTTCATTAGACGTTCAAATAAACATTTTTCAGATTTATTTTCAATGAAGAATATCAGACATTCTGAAAGTTATTTGTGCTTCCATAATAATGAAAGATACTCTCTCTCGAGCCAATACTGAAGAGAACCACGCATATAAATATCTACATCACACCGCCATTAAATATATGAAAAAGACCCAACCCCACTTGATTAATAGCTATAAAAATATTTGATTTTTAATAATATTATTATCTTACGTAAGTTTTATAGCTTTCAGTAACATATACTATATATACTACATAGCCGCCACTCAGTAAAATATAGAAATCAAAATCTAATTTAAGTTATTCTCTACATCTACTTATATAACCCCAAAACGTTTCACTTTCATATCATCAGTATAGTATTAATATGTATAATTAATGAAAAATAGTCACATCATGGGATTAACTACAATAATATTTCATTTCTAATGATAATAATGTCATCAAACCACCTCAAGTTTTGTAGTTTTAAATATGCAATACACAGTTGTACCCAGAAAATTACACACCACAGAATCAGACCTGTAAATTATTTTTAGTAAGTTAAGTTTTTAATAACCAATTTAATTTGAGCTCTAAATATGTCAGCATTCTTGCCTTCGTGTACTATTGTTTACTGTAGTGTGTGTTTTGTTTTATTCTGAAATGCAATTAGCTAGTTCTCAAAACTGACGACAGATGGATTTTGGAAAATAGGAAAATTATGTTGAAAAATTGACATTTCACTGAAAACTACTATTTTTCTGAAAAACTTTCAGTTCAAGCTTCAAAATGATGGGTCATTTATTAAAATCCGTTCAACCGTTTTCCCTAATTTCCATTATCAGTTCAAATTATATATATATATATATATATATATATATATATATATATATATACTGTATCTGGGCATTAAATTAGGAGCATTAAATTATGAAATTAGAAAAGTTTATCTAAGGAAATGTAAACAGAATACATCATAATAATTCCAGCAAACAAATGTACTGGAGTACACAGTGGTCATATTTCTGGACCCATTTTGATATAACCATTTTTTCTTCTATACATAGGCCTATAAGGAATACGTACCTGAAGTCTTTCAGCTTCTTTCGTTACACCCTGTAGGCATGTATTATATTGTACTATGTCATGATGTATTACATTTCCATATACTGTATTGTAATTTAGGTATGTAATACAATTTATTGGGATAAGTGAACATCGTATTATGATTATCTATACCATTATTTTATCCCGACAGATTTTTTTGTCTCTTGGGTAACATTTAGGAGGCTAGACAGTTGCTAAGTTCATCTTAAGACTCTGTGTTGAATATTTCATGACGATGGAAAAAGTCGACAAACAACTAAAAATGAGCAACTTAATCTATGACACGCGATAATCTTTTTTAATTTAATTTATCAGCAGTTCTATTACAGCGATAGTCTGCTGTTTTGTATAACTTTTTGTCGCGTAATCGTGAGAGGTTTGTTAGTAGAAGATTTTTAGATTAAATAAAAAACTGAGTTTGTTTACAATGCAGCTTCATTAACCCCATTGTGTGCGGTGTAATTGGCTTTTGACTATTTTCACTGGCACTGTCATTCAGAACGCCGTAAAATTAACATCCTTGCTACACTCCTTGGAAACCAAACGCCATCTGACTCAGGATTTCACGATCGATTTTTACTCTAAACTTTGATCTCATGGAAATGTACCGTTATGGCCAGGTCAGCACGTTTGACTGCTAAACTAAAGGGTCCGGATTCAAAAACTGATCGAGACTGTGGTGACCAGATCTTCCGAAGAGGACATTGGGGAACAAATGAGGACCAGTCTAATGCAAGTAATGACGAAATACGTCACAAACTAATATCATTGAGCAATTTCAGAATAAATAGTATATTAGCAATAGTATTATGTAAGTTGTGAGCCATGAACTTCGTAATTGGGCTTTGCCGGTTATGTTCACAAATGAATGAATGAATGAATTAGTAAATGGATAAATGAATAAGTAAATGGATAAATTTAATAAATAAGAATAAATAAATGGATAATGAATAAGTAAATAAATAAATAAATAAATAAATGTAAATAAATAAATAAAATAAATGAATAAGTAAATAAATAAGTAAATGGATAAATGAATAAGTAAATAAAAATAAATGGAAATAAATAAATGATTATTAAGTAAATAAATAAATGGATAAATGGACAAAGGAAAATGAATAAGTAAATAAATAAATAAAATAAATGGATAAATAAGTAAATGGATAAATAAATAAATAAATAAATGGATAAATGAATAAGTAAATAAATAAATAAAGATAAATGGATAAATAATAAATAAGTAAAATAAAATAAATAAATAAGTAAATGGATAAAATGTAAATAAATAAATAAATAAATGGATAAAAATGAATAAATGGATAAAAGAAACTAAATAAATAAATAAATGCATAAATGAATAAGTAAACTAATAAATAAGTAAATGATAAATGAATAAATAAATTAAGTAAATAAATAAATGGATAAATGAATAAGTAAACTAATAAATAAGAAAATGGATCAATGAATAAGTAAATAAATAAATAAATGGATAAATGAATTAGTAAAAATAAAAATAAAATAAATGTAAATAAATAAGTAAATGAATAAATGATTAAGTAAATAAATAAATAAATGGATAAATAAATAAATAAATAAGTAAATGGATAAATGATTAAGTAAATAAATAAGTAAATGGATAAATGATTAAGTAAATAAATAAATAAATGGATAAAATTAGTAAACTAATAAATAAGTAAATGGATAAATGATTAAGTAAATAAATAAGTAAATGGATAAATGATTAAGTAAATAAATAAATAAATGGATAAATGGATTAGTAAACTAATAAATAAGTAAATGGATAAATGAAATAAATAAATAAGTAAATGGATAAATGAATAAATAAATAAATGGATAAATGAATAAGTAAACTAATAAATGTAAATGGATAAAAGATTAAGTAAATAAATAAATAAATGGATAAATGAATAAGTAAAAATAAATAAGTGAAATAAAGAATAAATAAATAAAAATAAATAAATAAAATAAATGAATAAGTAAACTAATAAAAATAAATGAATAAATGGTAAATAAATAAATGAATAAGAATAAATAAATAAATGGATAAAAATGAATAAGTAAATAATTGAATAATAAATAAATAAAAATGGATAAATAAATAAATAAATAAATAAGTAAATGGAGAAAGGAATAAATGAATAAATAAATAAATAAGTAAATGGATAAATGAATAAGTAAATAAATAAATAATTAATAAATGAATAAGTAATTTAATAAACAAAAATAAAGATAAAAATGTAAATAAAGAAATAAGTGAATAAGTAAATAAATAAAATAAATAAATGGATAAATGATAAATAAATAAGTAAATTAATAATAAATGAATAAATGGATAATGTAAATGGATAAAGAAAATAAATAAATAATTAAATAGATAAATGTATAAGTAAATTAACGAATTAATAAACAAATAAGTAAATGGATAAGTGAATAAGTAAATAGAGAAATAAATAAATGGATAAATGAATAAGTAAATTAATAATTAAGTAAATGGATAAGTGAATAAGTAAATAAATAAATAATTAAATAGATAAATGTATAAGTAAATTAACGAATTAATAAACAAATAAGTAAAGGGATAAGTAAATAAAGAAATAAATAAATGGATAAATGAATAAGTAAATAAATAAATAAATAAATGGATAAATGAATAACTAAATAAATAAGTAAATGGATAAATGAATGAATAAATAAATCTAGCTTCAATCAGGTCATTCATTGCCTGCGAAAGCTTCCCGTGAGATTATCACAGAGTATAACTAAAGTATTGTTAAAAATGTCTTAAATGTCAATTTAGGGTATAGAAATCTAATAGTTTCCTCTGGCTGATATGTACCTATATTACCAGGCAGTACATCTCACTTGACGATATGTGTCAGAGGAAGAACAATTTCTATGCATCTGAAGTCTGATTAGTAGACTTCGTGAAATTGCCACGAGAATCGTTAGGTTTACTACGCACGCGGTATAGACTGTATGAGAAGGGGGCGTGCAACGGATGGAGTATGCCTCTGATGTAAACACTGAACAGTATACTGCGGTTGCAATAAAACCTGTATCCTGCATTCAAGAAATATAATGAATGATCATTGAAGTAGGAAATGTCTAAACATGTAAATACACAATTATTTGTAGTGAGATATATTAACTCTTAAAATTTAATGTAATATACTCACATAATCCTTGAATATGTGCATTGCAGTGAAGAGTTACGTACATTTTGAGCGACTGCAAAGTGAACCTCCTCCGATGGTCACTCAAACAGTTTTTATATTGGGAAAATGTACGTTCAACATCACACGATGTAATAGGTGCATATTTTAAGAACGGAAAGTCGCTACTTTTTAGTACACCAACTTCGGACATCTTGTCGTGACTTGATAGTGCATCATTTATAATACGAAGTTGTGAATAGGCAGAATTTTCAGCAATAATGTTTCTCAACTTACATTCCAATTTTTCTGAAACCAGTGAATTGTTATTTTGGATAACGATTTGTGGTACTTTATACACTATATTAAGGGCTTCTGAGAGTTTTACTGGCTGCGGGGGTAAGGGTACTCCAGGGGCAATTGTTTGGAACAGCAACACTCTCATTGTAGTATGTTTGATTGAATTCTTGTCTGCACTGAACAAATAAGCTTTGACTATTCCAACCACAGTAATGCAAAAACAAGTGATTACATAGGTATACATTAGCTGTAGCTGCTCTATCTATTTGGACCGGTCACATCTCTTAACATGAACTGCTTATACTACGAGACCGGGCGGTCGCTCACCTCCTCTATACTACCGTACATCGGCAACCTGATTGCATGCTGCGTGTGGCAAATCAAAGAAGTCTACTGATTAGTGTAGATACATAAGTGTTTTGACCGAGGGAAGGCCTTTCACTGCAAACCCAGCTTTCTCCAATCTTTCCTAATTTCTATCTTCTTCTTAGTTTCTACATACTGTATGATCAATTTATCTATTTATTTATTTCGCTAATAATTACTGTAACATAAAATATAATATACACAGATGAAATAAAGCTCACTCTCTTTGTAAAGCAATGAGTTCCCAACTTCAACTACCAGCACGTTCTGTTTAGCGTATTGAAATACACTTCTTATATTTTGATAAGTTGGGCCCTGAGCTCTCTTTGTTATTATTATTATTATTATTATTATTATTATGATTATTATTATTATGATTATTATGATGATTATTATTGTTATAATTATTATTATATTATAATTATGATTATTAGTATTATGATTATTATAATATTATAATTATGATTATTATTATGATTATTATTATATTATTATGATTATTATTATTATGATTATTATTATATTACATTATTATGATTATTATTATTATATTATATTATTATGATTATTATTATTATGACTATTATTATTATTATGATTATTATTATTATGATTATTATTATTATATTATATTATTATGATTATTATTATATTATATTATTATGATTATTATTATATTATAATTATGATTATTATTATATTATAATTATGATTATTAGTATTATGATTATTATAATATTATAATTATGATTATTATTATGATTATTATTATTATATTATTATGATTATTATTATTATGATTATTATTATATTATATTATTATGATTATTATTATATTATATTATTATGATTATTATTATTATATTATATTATTATGATTATTATTATTATGATTATTATTATTATGATTATTATTATTATATTATATTATTATGATTATTATTATATTATAATTATGATTATTAGTATTATGATTATTATTATATTATAATTATGATTATTAGTATTATGATTATTATAATATTATAATTATGATTATTATTATGATTACTATTATATTATATTATATTATTATGATTATTATTATATTATATTATTATGATTATTATTATTATATTATATTATTATGATTATTATTATTATTATTATTATTATTATTATTATATTATAATTATGATTATTATTGTTATGATTATTATTATATTATAATAATTATTATTATTATTAATATTATATTATTATAATTATGATTATTATAATATTATAATTATGATTATTATGATTATTATTATTATTATATTATATTATTATAATTATGATTATTAGTATTATGATTATTATAATATTATAATTATGATTATTATTATGATTATTATTATGATTATTATTATTATATTATATTATTATGATGATTATTATTATGATTATTATTATTATGATTAATAATATCAAATATCTTGGAGCAACAGTAACAAATATAAATGACACTCGGGAGGAAATTAAACGCAGAATAAATATGGGAAATGCCTGTTATTATTCGGTTGAGAAGCTCTTATCATCCAGTCTGCTGTCGAAAAATCTGAAAGTTAGAATTTATAAAACAGTTATGTTACCGGTTGTGCTGTATGGTTGTGAAACTTGGACTCTCACTCTGAGAGAGGAAAATAGGTTAAGGGTGTATGAGACTAAGGTGCTTAGGAAAATATTTGGGGCTAAGCGGGATGAAGTTACAGGAGAATGGAGAAAGTTACACAACACAGAACTGCACGCATTGTATTCTTCACCTGACATAATTAGGAACATTAAATCCAGACGTTTGAGATGGGCAGGGCATGTAGCACGTATGGGCGAATCCAGAAATGCATATAGAGTGTTCGTTGGGAGACCGGAGGGAAAAAGACCTTTAGGGAGGCCGAGACGTAGATGGGAGGATAATATTAAAATGGATTTGAGGGAGTTGGGGTATGATGATAGAGACTGGATTAATCTTGCACAGGATAGGGACCACTAGCGGGCTTATGTGAGGGCGGCAATGAACCTTCGGGTTCCTTAAAAGCCATTTGTATGTATGTATGTCTGTATGTATGTATGTATGTATGTAATATTATTATGATTATTATTATTGTATTATTATTATGATTATTATTATTATTGCTAATACTTAAATGATTTTTAAAGAGCCCGGAGGTTCATTCCCCCACAAAAGCCCGCCATCGATCCATATCCTGAGCAAGATTAGTCCAGTCCCTAGCGGCTAGCTAATATATGTATCTAATAATAAGGTACTGATTACAGTATTGCTCTTAGTAACGTATGACGCTAAGGAAGTAAAATAATGTCTATCTTCTTAATTTACTTTGAACATACATACGTCCATAAATAAAATATAGTCATATTCTAAGGATAGAATAGTCGCAAATAATATAAAGAGAAACATAAACTAAAATTGTCCTAAATTAGGAATCTCCTTATTACCATTTTCACTCCTACGTCCAAAGATCCCGCTGCTGTTTTACAGGCAGGAAGAATATTAGTACGTTAACTTTCAATAACTTTGCAGAGACTCGAATAATCTAGCTTACTGTTACAATGTACTACTTCACTTACGATCGAGGGAGTAGATCTATTACGTATGCGCTATAGTGCATTGACCTACAGATGGGAACGAAATATCGGTTTTTACTAGAGATGGGAAAAGTTGTTATTTTCTCGTAACAGTTCCAACTGTTCCAGTTCCACGAAAATAATAGGTTCCAAATAACAGTTCCAAAATAACAGTACCACAATATATTATATAGCCTACGCCGAAGTTCGCTCTACAGCACCGGATCGAATCCCTCTCCTCCAGTGTGCTTTTCCCTTTGTGGCCTGACTCCATGTTGTTACCATAACAGATAAATTCTGTAGGATCAGAAATTAATTTTTACATTATATATATATATATATATATATATATATATATATATACTAAGTGTATACGCTACTAGAAAATAGGTGGCGGTTATTGGATAAGCTGTTCCTAATAACGCCATTTTACAAAGTTTTCCTATTTGAGTTGTAATTCTTCTCCAATATATAATATCACCATTTTCATTCTGCTATTTTCTAAAGATAAAATTAAAGTTACTTTGTCGTAATTTTTGTGTTTTTCCAGAGCAACAGTGACTTAAGGGTTAAGGTGGCGTTATTTGGTACGTGTACCTTATGTTATTGGGTTTTCCTGGAATATCGCGTTTCTGTGCAATGACTATACATGATGAATAATGTAACACAACTAAACACCGTGGTTACAAATTAATGGACGATTTCAGAAGGCTATTACTTACTTACTTACTTACTTACTGGCTTTTAAGGAACCCGGAGGTTCATTGCCGCCCTCACATAAGCCCGCCATTGGTCCCTATCCTGAGCAAGATTAATCCAGTCTCTATCATCATATCCCACCTCCCTCAAATCCATTTTAATATTATCTTCCCATCTACGTCTTGGCCTCCCCAAAGGTCTTTTCCCCTCTGGCCTCCCAACTAACACTCTATATGCATTTCTGGATTCGCCCATATGTGCTACATGCCCTTCACATCTCAAACGTTTGTATTTAATGTTCCTAATTATGCCAGGTGAAGGATATAATGCGTGCAGCTCTGCGTTGTGTAACTTTCTCCATTCTCCTGTAACTTCATCCCTTTTAGCCCCAAATATTTTCCTAAGAACCTTATTCTCAAAAACTCTCAATCTCTGTTCCTCTCTCAAAGTGAGAGTCCAAGTTTCACAGCCATACAGAACAACCGGTAATATAACTGTTTTATAAATTCTAACGTTCAGATTTTTTGACAGGGGACTAGATGACAAATGCTTTTCAACCGAATAATAACACGCATTTCCCATATTTATTCTGCGTTTAATTTCCTCCCGAGTATCATTTATATTTGTTACTGTTGCTCCAACCTCTTCGAAGGATAAATCTCCAACTTCTATAGTTCTATTTCGTACAATATTCTGATCACGAGACATATTCATATACTTTGTCTTTTTGGGATTTACTTCCAACCCTATCTCTTTACATGCTTCAAGTAGAATTTCCGCGTTTTCCCTAATCGTTTGAGGATTTTCTCCTAACATATTCACGTCATCCGCATAGACAAGAAGCTGATGTAACCCGTTCAATTCCAAACCCTCTCTGTTATCCTGAACTTTCCTAATGGCATATTCTAGAGCAAAGTTAAAAAGTAAAGGCGATAGTGCATCTTCCTGCTTTAGCCCGCAGTGAATTGGAAAAACATCAGATAGAAACTGGCTTATACGGACTCTGCTGTAAGTTTGACTAGGACACATTTTAATTAATCGAACTAGTTTCTTAGGAATACTAAATTCAATAAGAATATTATATAAAACTTCTCCCTTAACCGAGTCATACGCCTTTTTGAAATCTATGAATAACTGATGTACTGTACCCTTATACTCCCATTTTTTCTCCAATATCTGTCGAATACAAAAAATCTGATCAATAGTATATCTATTACGCCTAAAACCACACTGATGATCCCCAATAATTTCATCTACATATGGAGTTAATCTTCTCAAAAGGATATTCGACAAAATTTTGTACGACGTCAACATATTATATTATATTATATTATATTATATTATATTATATTATATTATATTGCCCTTAATGCCATAATCAAAATGATGTAGCTAACATATAAACATCTGATTCACCGCGATACATTGTCGTCGCAGTATTGCAAACTAAACAAGCGAAGTTTCCGATCGTTGTACCGATCATCTGTAGGGTCTGTGCACTGTGTTTTTTGTATATTGTATCGATTCATGTTTGTATGGATTCTGCCTCTAGGGGACACATTTGATCAGTACATATATATAAAAAAAATCCACCCCTTCCCCTTGCCCCAGTATTTGGCGGGTCAGCGTCATGACATGTTAGCAAACAAGTTATTGGATAAAGCGTGCTGGTTGCATACGCAGCCAGACAATGGGCTCCCAGAAGCTGTGTAATCCACGAGCATACTCTCTCTTGTAACGGGGGGCGGGAAGATGTTACATATGTGAACACGAGGGGGGGAAATACTGGTGATTCAATTAAGAGATTTACGGGGTAAGTTGTTTTGTCGGGATTCATACTGCATGCAAATAGGGAATTCGCACTGTTCATGCTAGTTGTGTAGTACAATTTCCCACATGCAATTCACACCCCATAAGTCATAATTTAAAGACATGATCCTCAGTGCTATTAAATACTCCGTTAGAGGTCGCACACAGTCAGTGTTTGTTGAGCATTACTTCTGCTCTCTTATTCGAGAATATAGTATGACGAGGCAGAAAAAAAAGTATTCCAGTTCTTCCAGAATTCTTCTCAACTCTCCTGCAGGAAGAATTACTTCTAACGTTGTCTGTCAGATTCAATAAAATTAAAGCCACATTATTATATCGTAAATATGACCAATAACTTACTGTCTAAATCAGTGATGTCAAAGCAAGCGCATTTGTGCGGTGGCGGTGGTACGATCATCCACTCCTCCTCTTTATCTTTCTTATATTGGAAAGAGGTGGAAGGGCACATTGAATAAGGATTGGATCAAGAAAACAGTGGAAGACTTCAAAGAAATGAATAGTTGTGAATTTGTAAAACAAATATAATTAACAATAATAAGTAACAATGTACATAAAAAAAATGAAATAACAATAAACATGAAATAGATGAGTAAAAATAGGACAAACTAATAGAAAGTATCCCCAGGATATTAAATCATGTAAGTATCACAAGGCTGAGTATAAATTACACTGTATTAAGTGATTAAACCATCTAAATGGTGATATTCGACCAAAAGTGACTAGCCTATTAACCATATGTTCATGAACCACTCTCTAAATAAATAAATAAATAAATAAATAATAATATATATATTAACTATCTGAGTATGAATCTGAACACAACACCCAGCCAGCACATTAACTTAATACATGATCCATTCGACCATAGATACCACTCAGTCTGACTAACCAAACCATAAATACATGTACACTCAATAAGAGATAATCTCTACCCAGCATAAGGCATTACATGACAGAACACTATACATTACCCATTGCACATATTGCTCACATAAACTGTGCAAATTGCACTAAAACAAATCTCTGCACTTTACAAAATGAATACCCAACGGAGAGAGAGAGGGATGGAGACAGATGCATGTAATAAGTAACGGACGATAATTCCAATCTCAAGGATCATTTAAATAGCAACTAAACTCGACGCACATGATAAGAAAATAGCGGCGAAGAAAGCAACAATCAAAATGGAGCAGGGAAAACACTAAAACCATATGTGAGACCGTAATCGCTACCTTAACTCTAACCGTCTCGGAACATGAACTCACATTTCAAATCATATCTCCTTGCATAATCCCCAAACAATTTACCTGGAAACACATATATCTCACAAATATGTTGCTCGATGCAAATACTAAAACTTACCCCAAGACGTATCACTAGCAAGCGATATTTCAAGTTCTCTTTCCTTCTACGATCCACTAAAATCCCAAACACACACGACGCAATTTAACTACTCCACTGATCTATCTTCAGCACGTACAAAGCCCGAGTCACGTTGTCTATATCTGCCGCGTACCAAAATGCTAAGTCTTGTTAATGGATAAAAAATAAATTGAATCATTAATTGTTTCCGAATATCTCCCTAAAATTCAAGAAAGCCTAAATCTTATTAAAAAATCTGCCGCGTACCGGAACCCAAGTGACGTTCCGTGTATCTCCGTTAAAACAGGTAAACTCTTCCCCTAAATCCTCGTGAGTATTTAATGACCCGGCCAATAGGATTATTTGGAAAGAACAAATGAAGGGATTGATAGCTCTATCTATTCTGTGACGTCTGAGAGCGCTCTGACGGATGAAGTGACGTACTAGGTAAACGGCCGTGGTAGTAGGCACGGCTCATGCATTTTTATGACCTTGACGTCGTGCGCGGAAAGCAAGCGCTAAGTATGGAAAGAGGAAGGGTTTGTGTATATGAATAAGCAACCTGTTGGATTAAGAAAACGTGAAATTTTATGTCGTTATTTTTATATGTCTTCTTTCTGTTTAATATTAATAGATTGTCTGAAAACAAAAGTACTAACTTTGATTTCTAAATATTGCTTTGTGTTTTAAATTTAATAACATAATAGAGAGTTAAGAAGGAATATTCACTTAAATTTTAGTAGTATAATATTATACTTTATTTGATGAAACACATCATTCATAAAGAAAGTAATATTCCAAAGAAAGAGATTGAGTATGACATGATAATTATTAATGACATGATAAGTTGAATTTTATATTGATGGTATTTTAGCGATTACAAAAGTAATGAATAAACTAATCAAAACAATATTACAATACATGGACAAATTATCTTTTAGTTTTTGTATCTGTTTTAAGATGTAACTAATATTACATAACAAAACTCTTATCGCATTATGCTTTTAAGGTGATATTGGTG
The DNA here is from genome assembly GCA_025594305.2 of Periplaneta americana. Taxonomy (NCBI): domain Eukaryota; kingdom Metazoa; phylum Arthropoda; class Insecta; order Blattodea; family Blattidae; genus Periplaneta; species Periplaneta americana. The sequence continues at coordinate 183,118,687 of JAJSOF020000005.1, read as the reverse complement.
AGCAACTTTTCATCAAGAATATTAAATTATTTTCTCGAAATCTGCTGAAGCTATAGAGCTAACATTTTTACAACACATGATATTTACTATCTTTTGCTTATGATGTAACAGTAGTTGCTTTGTTAATTCATTTTTACAAACAATTTCCATGCGAATATTTTCAAAATTTTCAATACACTATCTTCAGTAATACGAAATTTGGTATATTAGATTTACGAAAACATTCTGTAAGGCTACTAAATAAATAGGCCTATACCTGAAAATTTCAGGTTTTCTATGCAGGATTTAAATGTTGAAAATATTTTTTTGAATAAAAAAATCAAACTTTAAAATGAGCATTAATTTTAAAACTTACATTCTTATAATGAGAATTTCTTATACTTTCAGGCAAATCTAAAAATTAACATGGATACAGTTTTAATAAGTTCTCTTCCCTTTATCTATTGAATCAGTGCTGGCCATCCCTGAATATATTCGACCAAGCGGCATATACCACCTCTTTCGTCTGTCTCTTTTATTTTCCGCTGTAAATCAGGCTCTCCTGGGCTCTATTATTGCTATTGCTCCTTGGACATCAATTGACATGGCTGGTCTAAATGGATAAAAAATAAATTGAATCATTAATAGTAAAATAAAACCCCTAAAATTCAAGAAAGTATATGAATATTAAAAAATGTGAACTATATAATACAATATTTTATATATATCTGTAAGGACCAATTTCCCCTAAATCGCTGGGTGTATTTTCACATCCGAACCATCACAGTGGTCTAGTCGCTAGAGCGTAGACTTATAATCCAGTGAATTACGCGTTCGATCCCCGATGTATGCCTCCTGTTTACTCGTATAATTTGTGTTGGCAAGCCTCTGGTGCAGATATCACTGGGGTTTTCTACAGACCGTAAGTTTGACGAACTTCAAGGAAATATTACTGTTATAACTCATAAATGATACTTAATACAAGACAGAAATATTCATGCAGCGTTGTTGAATGTCATAAATTCACCTACAGAATAGAAGGCGTGAGAAATTAGGTACTTCTTTAATTTGGCCCTAAATAATCTTATGTTTTGAGTTTCATTTTTTATATCGGTAGGAGGCTATTAAAATGTTTACTGCCATATAACGCACTCCCTTTTGATAGCGCGATAGATTTTCCGATGGATTATGAAAGTCATTTTTGACGAGTGTTTATACTATGAACTGCTGAATCAGTTACAAAGTTTTCACGATTACATACGAGGAAATTTATTAATGAAAAAATATGCTGACAAGCCATGGACATTATTTTTATTTTTTGAAAATGTTGTTACGATTCCCTAGATTTATGATTATTCTAATTTTTTTTTTTAGTAGGAATATACTATTACTATTGTTTGAATTTCATCTCAGAATATTATTCCAAACTCATTCATTCTCATCAAAGTATATTTTTTGTTTTGATATTTACTATTTTTGTATAGATCTAATAGCAAAACATGCTGAATTTAGTTTGGGTAATTTTTTTTTACATTATTTGTCCAATTCAATACATTATCCATAAATAAAATAAATTTGGCTATTATTTTATTATTAGGACCTTTGTTAATTATTGCGCTTGTAACTTGAGGCTGAATTTACTATTATTTAAATTTTGATTTACTTTTATTATAATTTATTATGATTTATTTGCTGAAAATCAATCGTATTTTAAGGAGAATTTTTATAAAAGGACGATTTTTGTGAAAGGTAAGCATAGAAAATTATTATTATTATTTTATATGTTATTGATAAATTATTATTTTATTATCTAGTGTCCAATTTTGATGAAATTGCATCTTTTTCTCCATGCCAGAAACATAGCCTTTAGTATTTATATGGGATACCTGATAAACTTTGAGTGTTTTAAAATATATCTGTTAGGACATTTCTTTTTTGCATTTTTTACCTCTTACAACTCATGAGCATTTTTTGTTTTATTCGGTCATTTTCGGGGTATTTTCATTTAATTTTGGCCATAAATCCCCATTATTAATGTAAAATATTATATATTTCCTTCGATATTTTCTCTACATATTTCTTTTAATTAATACTTACCCATTATTTTGTATAATATTTTAATCGTTTTTCTACACAAATATTGCCATTTTAACGTAGTACACCCCATGTAATGGATCAGTCCAACCATCCCTTTAATATAGACTCGTGTCCACACCTGTGGATTAACGGTCAGCGCGTCTGGCCGCGAAACCAGGTGGCCCGGGTTCGAATCCCGGTCGGGGCAAGTTACCTGGTTGAGGTTTTTTCCGGGGTTTTCCTCAACCCAATACGAGCAAATGCTGGGTAACTTTCGGTGCTGGATCCCGGACTCATTTCACCGGCATTATCACCTTCATATAATTCAGACTCTAAATAACCTAGATGTTGATACAGCGTCGTAAAATAACCCAATAAAATAAAAAAAATATAGACTCGTCTAGTTCCAGATAAAAATGGCCTTCTGGTGGATTACATGGAAACTACAGCAGGTAAAATAATTAATTAAAGTGTACCACTTAGAAAAAATTATGTAAAATTAAATAAACTTAAATGTTGATACTCGAATTTAATTTAATTACTAGTCTATATATTAATATTCCTACTGAGTCAATTATGTAAGATCAATTTTTAGGGCATTTTACGGGAATTTTTGAAAGATTTTTAGTTCATAAATGCATTGTTTTAGGATATTTTTTCATGATTGAAAGGTCATCAAAATCATATAATAATGATAATAATTAATTATTAATTATTATTATTATTATTATTATTATTATTATTATTATTATTATTACTTACTTACAAATGGCTTTTAAGGAACCCGAAGGTTCATTGCCGCCCTCGCATAAGCCAGCCAGCGGTCCCTATCCTGTGCAAGATTAATCCAGTCTCTATCATCATATCCCACCTCCCTCAAATCCATTTTAATATTATCCTCCCATCTACGTCTCGGCCTCCTAAAGGTCTTTTTCCCTCCGGTCTCCCAACGAACACTCTATATGCATTTCTGGATTCGCCCATACGTGCTACATGCCCTGCCCATCTCAAACGTCTACATTTTAGTGTTCCTAATTATGTCAGGTGAAGAATACAATGCGTGCAGTTCTGTGTTGTGTAACTTTCTCCATTCTCCTGTAACTTCATCCCGCTTAGCCCCAAATATTTTCCTAAGCACCTTATTCTCAAACACCGTGAACCTATGTTCCTCTCTCAGAGTGAGAGTCCAAATTTCACAACCATACAGAAGAACCGGTAATATAACTGTTTTATAAATTCTAACTTTCAGATTTTTCGACAGCAGACTGGATGATAAGAGCTTCTCAGCCGAATAATAACACGCATTTCCCATATTTATTCTGCGTTTAATTTCCTCCCGAGTGTCATTTATATTTGTTACTGTTGCTCCAAGATATTTGAATTTTTCCACCTCTTCGAAGGATAAATCTCCAATTTTTATATTTCCATTTCGTACAGTATTCTGGTCACGAGACATAATCATATATCTCTTTAAGTACTAAATATGATAACCTGTCACTGATAAATTCGACCTTTTTTACTGCTGATTTTATTCTTTTATGAACAAAGAATCCTGTTCCTAATTGGTGATTATTGTTTCCTTCCCCATAATACAACAAGTAATCTCCTATTTGTGATATGCCATTCCCATCTAACCTAACCTCTTGTACTCCCACGAAGTCTATTCTATATCTAGCTAGTTCTTTTGCTACTAATGTTACCCCTCCTGTTCTATAAAGACTAGTTACGTTCCAAGTACCAAATCTCAAAACCTTATTCCTTTGCTGTGGTCGTGCCAGAGAATCAGTCCTATTCCGAGGTATTATTATTATTATTATTATTATTATTATTATTATTATTATTATTATTATTATTATTATTATTATTCTGTTTCAAGCTGTAGGCTTTAAGCCCGTTGCGGCTCCTTTATTTCTTGTATCCATCTTTTGCTGGTCTGCCGATACTTCTTTTTCCAGTGGGTACATAGTCAGCGATTGTTTTCGGGGTTCTATCTTGGCTCATCCGTTGCACGTGTTCCCACCATTTCTGTTTATACTCATCTACAGTTTCTAACAGACTGTTAACTTTTAGATTGTTTCTTATTTCCTCATTCCTGATGTGATCCAGTCGAGTTACTCCTACTACACTTCGAAGAAATCGCATTTCAGCTGCCTGTAGTCGACTTCTATCTTTCTCTTTTAACGTCCAAGTTTCACTCCATATAAGCCCGTTGGTATTGCCATAACTTTATATAGTTTAATCTGTGTATCTTCCCTAGTTTTATTACGGAGTGTTCTTCTAATGGTCCCACATATATTGTTAAATTTGGCAATTTTATAATCAATATCTTTTTCATGAGTATATGATAGATGGCAGCCAAGGAAGTTAAAAGTATCAACTTGTTCTATGATATAGTCTTCCACTACTACCTTTGATCTCACCACCCTTTTGCCCATAAATGCCATTACTTTTGTTTTTTCTTTCGAAATAGTTAGATTCATATCTTTCGTAATTTTATATAATTCAAATAGCCCCCTTTGTAACGTATCCTCGTCACTAGCTAATATAACTTGATTATCAGCAAAGAGGAGGTTTTTAAGAATTTTTGTTTTTAACGTTTTCTGATATGTTGAACTTCTGCATTTGCAACTTAAATTTCCTCATTGCTTCGTCAATATAAAGATTAAAAAGTGTTGGCGACAAACTGCAGCCCTGTCTTACTCCTAAATTTACTGTCTCATAATACAGTTTTCCTTCTTTTGATTTGTAGCATATGGTGGAGTTTTCATATACACTTTTTACTATGTCTGTTAAATGTTTAGGAATACCTCTCAATTCCATAATTTCCCAGAGTTTATCTCTTTTTATATTATCAAATGCCTTCTGATAGTCTATAAACAATAAATGGAGCTCTTTATTAAATTCTTTGGATTTTTCCATTATTTGTTTTATTGTGAATATGTTATCAATACATGATCTTCCTTTTCGGAATCCTGACTGTTCTTCCAAGAGGATGGTTTCGGTAATAACTTGTAATCGTTTTGTTATTATTTTTCCATATATTTTATATGCTTCATTTAATAAGCTAATTCCTATGTAGTTAGTGCATTTACTTCGATCTCCTTTTTTGAATATAGGAATAATATTTGCTACTGTCCATTCTTCTGGGATTTTCTTCTGGATCCAACATTGATTTAGGAGTTTCAAAAATCTCGCTTTCCACTCAGCTGGAGCGTATTTTATTAATTCTATTTGAACACCATCATCATCATTATTATTATTTTTATTATTATTATTATTATTATTATTATTATTATTATTATCATCATCATCATCACCAATATAATCATATCTAATGCGGTTCATCGCCTACGAACACCAAACAGCAATAATAGCCCTTTGGGCCCTTTTACCTCATCTAGCATGTCCACAGAGATCAACTGAAATCTGTGAAGCAATTGGTACAGAAGTGTAGGACACCCAAAGAAACGCAGGATGAAAAATGTAAATAATTTGTCCGTAAACAACTTTTTGTGTACCCTACACATGAGCCAAAGGTGGCGTTGTCTTTCCCGGAAGAAGCGTCTCCTGGCAACAGCCCTTCCTGCCACACCGCTCACTTTCTAGACAGAACATGTTTTTAAATGTCCTCAAGCCGAAATGTTAATTTTCAGTTCCCGCATAGCCCCGTCTCTTTCTGGAGAGGCAACATTTGGAGAAGACGTGAAGGGTTAAAGAGGTTGGGGGAGGCTTGAAGGGTGGGAGGCAGGAGGAAGTTCCCATCAGCTCTGCGGCTTGTAACTCGGAGTTTACAGTCTTATAAAAATAATGAAAGAGATCGCGTGAGGTGCGCTGCCGGTCCTTATTTCCGAAACTCTCTTCCCTCCGACGACACAGCTTCGCCTCGGTCAGGCCTGAATATCAGGTTTCCTTCTGAACGCGTCAGGCCCCAGGGATTCAAAGTCTGTAACATGACAGGAGCTGGAGGACCGATAAAGTGAACTCTGAACCAGAGCCTCAGAGGAGGCTTGTAATGGGAAAGACAAGAGACAAGAATTGACACTGGAAAGAAAATATTCACAGCGGAGGTTTTCATATAAAGATAATCGCGAAAACATAATACATGTACTGAAAACACAAGAATAATGTATAGACACTCTGATCCGGCGGGGAAAACATAAAATCGTTATAAGATAATAATAATAATAATAAAATAATAAAATAATAATAATAATAAAATAATAGACTAATAATAATAAATTATTATTATTAAATATAATTAATATAAATAATAAATAAAAAAATTGGAAATTTATCTCTTAAAGAGGTGAAGAAGTTCAAATATCTTGGAGCAACAGTAACAAATATAAATGATACTCGGGAGGAAATTAAACACAGAATAAATAATATGGGAAATGCCTGTTATTATTCGATTGAGAAGCTTTTATCATCCAGTCTGCTGTCAAAAAATCTGAAAGTTAGAATTTATAAAACAGTTATATTACCGGTTGTTCTTTATGGTTGTGAAACTTGGACTCTCACTTTGACAGAGGAACAGAGATTAAGGGTGTTTGAGAATAAGGTTCTTAAGGAAAGTATTTGGGGCTAAGAGGGATGAAGTTACAGGAGAATGGAGAAAGTTACACAACACAGAACTGCACGCATTGTATTCTTCACCTGACATAATTATGAACATTAAATCCAGACGTTTGAGATAGGCAGGGCATGTAGCACGTATGGGCGAATCCAGAAATGCATATAGAGTGTTAGTTGGGAGGCCGGAGGGAAAAAGACCTCTAGTAAGGCCGAGACGTAGGTGGGAAAATAACATTAAAATGGATTTGAGGGAGGTGGGATATGATGGTAGAGAATGGATTAATCTTGCTCAGGATAGGGACCAATGGCGGGCTTATGTGAGAGCGGCACTGAACCTCCGGGTTCCTTAAAAGCCAGTAAGTAAGTGTACTGAATAATGTTTGATCATTGTAGGCCTACATTCTTGATGATAGTGTAAATAGTAAAAATAGCGTATTCCGGTTACATTGTTTAAAAAAACTAAATAGTAATTGTTAAAGTAGTCCACGTTTAGTTTTGTCCCACTTTACTAAACAAGATTCACATGAGCCATCAGTCAGTACTTCGCTAGCTAGACGCATACACGTCCTTCACTTAATCTTCAGTCTCCTGGGGCAAAGTACTGTCCCTACTTAGTACACGTATAACTTTGATCTGCTCAAATTAAATTACGTGATTTTTCCCCGTACATCCAGCGGAATTTCGGCGAATGGTTTCTTCCATGAAGTACTAGCAAGGAAGCCAAAGTTACTTATTGCAGTCCATTTAAAAACCTGCCTCATAACCCGTCACTACGGCCGACCGTCCTTAATATAACCCCGCAAAGAAAGATACATCACTCTTTTAGAACCTGGAAACTACTTCTCTCCTAAATAGTTCAATTTCTCTCTAGGCCTGTCGTCTTTAGGAGGACGGCGATTGCTGCTCTCTGTTGACATCAGCTACAATCTTGTATCAGATTCACTCATTCAGTGTTCTGTCCAAAGACAGACCTTTCACTACAAACCCAGCATTCTCCAATACTTTCTACGTTCTGCCTTCATTCATTCATTCATTCATTCATTCATTCATTCATTCATTCATTTCGTTCATTTATTATCTTCCATAGATCTTACATGAGCAATGAAGCTTTAAGATGTGGAAGAAGTGAAAATTTTACAATATTACAATTACAATTTTTACAAATTTTTACAATATTTTACAATTTTTACAGTTTTACAATGTAGTAATTTTCTACAATGATGAGGTAAGGTCCGAAGATTCGCCAAAAGATTAACGGCATTTGCCTTTTGGTTGGGGAAAACCTCGGAAAAACCCAACCAGGTAATCAAATTAGAGCGGGAAATGAAGTGATGCCGAGGACTCGCCATAGACCATCCGGCTTCAGTCCCACGGCTGTGGAAAACCTCGGAAGAAACCATTTAGTGAGACCAAAGCGGGATCCAACCCAAGCCCGAACGCAGCTCCGGATCAGCAGGCCAGCGAGTCTGCGGACTGAGCTACATCGATGGCTCTACTAAAAGTATACAATACATAGCCAATCAGATTATTAAATTTACAAACGCAAACGATCATTCATCAGTTGACCTATATGCATAATACAAAACAAGTTAATTAAATTTAAGGCATAAACAATTCAACCAGTTGTGATATACATAAATTGATAATATATATCATGCAAACTACTTCAAATTACAAACACAAACAATTTATCAATAAAGATTACTAATCAATTTAAACCATATATAATTCGTCTGCCAAAACTATACAAACATATACAATACAAAGTAAGCAGATTAATTTAATTTACAAATTAATCCGTATATGATCCACATATCTTAATGTTATCTATCATCTGATATCTTCTTCTGCCCTGAACTCTTCTTCCGTTCACCATTCCTTCCAGTGCATCCTTCAGCAGGCAGTTTCTTCTCAGCCATTCATTTTTCTCTTCCATGTTTAGTTTATTCTCGAAGACACAAAAAGGAAGGAGAGTAGCTTACTAATCATATTTAAGTTTTGTTCTCCTCCGGATTTTTTTAAACAAAGCTGACGTAATTGCAATAACCTTATTCTCAAACACCCTTAATCTCTGTTCCTCTCTCAAAGTGAGAGTCCAAGTTTCACAACCATACAGAACAACCGGTAATATAACTGTTTTATAAATTCTAACTTTCAGATTTTTTGACAGCAGACAGGATGACAAAAGCTTCTCAACCGAATAATAACAGGCATTTCCCATGTTTATTCTGCGTTTAATTTCATCCCGAGTGTCATTTATATTTGTTACTGTTGCTCCAAGATATTTAAATTTTTCCACCTCTTGGAAGGATAAATCTCCAATTTTTATAGTTACATTTCGTACAATATTCTGGTCACGAGACATAATCATATACTTTGCCTTTTCGGGATTTACTTCCAACCCTATCGCTTTACTTGCTTCAAGCAGAATTTCCGCGTTTTCCTAATCGTTTGTGGATTTTCAATACTTCTCTCCTAAATAGTTCAAATTCTCTCTGTCGTCTTTAGGAATAGGACGATTACTACTCTGTTGATATCAGCTACAACCTTTTATCAGATTCACTCATTCAGTGTTCTGCCCAAAGACAGACCTTTCACTACAAACCCAGCATTCTCCAATATTTTCTATGTTCTGCCTCCATCTTAGTCTCCGTATATGATCCATATACAGAGTGATTTATATAGAACTGACACAATTCTTTCATTAATTGTTTCAAAACGAATTGTGCTAGCGACAACTTATTATACCTAAAATGTAGAGGAATTTTGGGAGATTATTTACCTCTATAGCAAATGTTGTCCGGCGTTGTCAAATCCGGAGATCTCGGTGGCCACATGTTCCTGGAAATTATTCGGTCGTCACATAGCCGGATAAATGGAACCATGCTTCATCTGTGAACCATGTGATGGACAATATGACAGGATTTTGCACAATGAATGTCTGAAACCAACAGCAGAATGTTCTGGAGTTTCGATTCCTTGTCACTAGATGCGCAGATGTTTATGATTTATTCCTATTGTTGGCAGCTGTTTTCGACATTTTGTGTCAACGTGAAAATGCAGTACACATTAAATCAACTACTTTTCCTTGTGAAGCAATACTGGATTAGGAATTCAATTACAGCTACTCAAAGGGCATACCAGAGAGAATTTGGTGTTCGCAATCCTCCCAAAAGAAACACAATACTGGGACTGGTAAACAGAATTCAATTACAGATACTCAAAGGGCATACCAGAGAGAATTTGGTGTTCGCAATCCTCCCAAAAGAAACACAATACTGGGACTGGTAAACAAATTGGAAACAACTGGATCTGTGGTGAGTGAAAAGGGCAAGCATCGTTCATCTAGGCTTCCCACGGTTGTTGTTGACGTAAGAGCACGACTGGAGCAGTCACCCAAAAAATCATTAAGACCTTTGTCGCAGGAGACAGGGTACACCTACTTAATGTGTCAGAGAGCCTAAAGCCATATAGGGTTACGGTTGTTCATCAGCTACAGGAACCAGATAAGGATAAAAGATTGAATTATTGTCGTTGGTTTCAGACGTTCATTGTGCAAAATCCTGGCATATTGTCCATCACATGGTTCACAGATGAAGCATGGTTCCATTTATCCGGTTATGTGACGACCGAATAATTTCTAGGAACCTGTAGCCACCGAGATCTCCGGATTTGACAACACCGGACAACATTTGCTATAGAGGTAAATAATCTCCCAAAATTCCTCTACATTATAGGTATGATAAGTTGTCGCTAGCACAATTCGTTTTGAAACAATTAATGAAAGAAATGTGTCAGTCCTATATAAATCACTCTGTATCTTAATGTTATCTATCATCTGATATCTTCTTCTTCTTCTCCTCCCGTTTACCATTCTTTCCAGTGCATCCTTCAGCATTGACCCAACCAATTCATTTTTCTCTTCCCTGTTCAGTTTATTCTCGAAGACACAAAAAGGAAGGAGAGTAGCTTACTAATCATATTTAAGTTTTGTCCTCCTCCGGACTTTTTTAAACAAAGCTGACGTAATTGCAACTGCATGAGGGAGAGGAATAAAACACCCTTTCGGAGCGGTTAGCAGGCACCTCCTCTCGTTTTCGGGGGGCCACTGGGGCTCATATACAGCGAGTTGCATGATTGTAGGGAATAAAATATCGCATCCCGGGCGGACCGACTCCCAAAAGACGATGTCGAGCAGCACATCGTTTTCTTTCTACTTTGCCCTCCCCCGGGCTCGTGATTCATGCTTGCGTTTATTCGAGCCACTATCTGCAAGTTGCGAATAAATGGGGGTTGGGGTGGGGGGGTAGATCTGCCCCACCTCCACTAACACCTTCGAACGACGCTCCGCTCCACGATGCCTTTCAAACGTTTCTTCGTCTCTTTCTTTCTCCTTATTTCCTTTTCTTTTTTGCTCGTTTGTCCTATCTCTTCCTGCGCCCGTTGTTAAGGACTCTGGATTAAAGCAACTCCTTTCGTCCCTCTGGAAATTATCACGACTGCCAGTCTGTCCGTCCGACATGTGTAAATGGATCCGATTTACATGGTACGGTGATAGTGTGCTGTGATTCCATGATCATTTAGCCATGATTCTATACACTACATAATAGCCTATTATATCATCATTCTATGTCGAGTTTCACTGCCATCGTTTAATTTTTTTAAATTTTAGTCCAATTCACTGCGGGCTAAAGCAAGGAGATGCAGTATCACCTTTACTTTTTAACTTTGCTGTAGAGTACGCCATTAGGAAAGTCCAGGATAACAGACAGGGTTTGGAATTGAACGGGTTACATCAGCTGCTTGTCTATGCGGATGACGTGAATATGTTAGGAGAAAATCCACAAACTATTAGGGAAAACACGGGAATTTTACTGCAAGCAAGTAAAGAGATAGGTTTGGAAGTAAATCCCGAAAAGACAAAGTATATGATTATGTCTCGTGACGAGAATATTGTACGAAATGGGAATATAAAAATTGGATATTTATCTTTTGAAGAGGTGGAGAAGTTCAAATATCTGGGAGCAACAGTAACAAATATAAATGATACTTGAGAGGAAATTAAACACAGAATAAATATGGGAAATGCCTGTTATTATTCAGTTGAGAAACTTTTATCATCCAGTCTGTTGTCGAAAAATCTGAAAGTTAGAATTTACAAAACAGTTATATTACCGGTTGTTCTTTATGGTTGTGAAACTTGGACTCTCACTTTGAGAGAGGAACATAGGTTAAGGGTCTATGAGAATAAGGTGCTTAGGAAAATATTTGGGGCTAAGCGGGATGAAGTTACAGGAGAATGGAGAAAGTTACACAACACAGAACTGCACGCATTGTATTCTTCACCTGACATAATTAAGAACATTAAATCCAGATGTTTGAGATGGGCAGGGCATGTAGAACGTATGGGCGAATCCAGAAATGCATATAGAGTGTTAGTTGGGAGGCCGGAGGGAAAAAGACCTTTAGGGAGGCCGAGACGTACATGGGAAGATATTAAAATGGATTTCAGGGAGGTGGGATATGATGGTAGAGACTGGATTAATCTTGCTCAGGATAGGGACCAATGGCGGGTTTATGTGAGGGCGGCAATGAACCTCCGGGTTCCTTAAAAACCAGTAAGTAATTAAGGTTATCTTACGACGCTTTATCAATATCTTAGGTTACTTAACGTCTGAATGAGATTAAGGTAGTAATACCGATGAAATGAGTCCGGGGTCCAGCACCGAAAGTTACCCAGCATTTGCTCATATTGTGTTGAGGGAAAACCCCGGAAAAACCTCAACCAGGTAACTTGCCCCAATCGAGAATCGTTAATTATCCTCGTCCTAATTATATGTATCTCTCATAAAATAAGTGTTGTGAAACATAGCTAGCGATGATAATCATTATGGCAGAGAAGATGACAATGATAACTACAATGACGATCATGATGACAATTATTAACATGACGATTGCACTGATGAAGACGATGATAAGAATGACGAACATGATGGCGTTGACAACAATGTTAACAATGAAACAGTGACTGATTACGAACATGACGATGACAACAGTGACGAATATGATGATGATAGCAACAAAAATGTTAACAATAAAGTGATGATGAAGACGACAATGACAAACATAATGACAATGATGTAACCGCCATTAGTTAAAAAAAAAAAAACATCATTCTCATTTAGGATAAGCCTATCTGAATTCTTAAAAGTCGCATATTGTTGTTTAAACATTTTTGTCCAGCTTTTTCGTTTCTCCGCCAAGACCTATTTTAGTTATTACTACAGAACTGTAACGGGTCCCCTTTCACTGTTCATTTATTTATAGCTTTTCTTTCACATCGCCACACTCGTGTACTTTTATGTAAAATGATAAACTTGCAAAAAAATCGCACGTAGTTCTGTGTTTAAAACAATCTCTGCGTTTGTACTGTCACACCAAACACAAAATAAGATAATGACACATTTTTTTCCTTCTTTAATAATTTTTACCATTGGGTACCTTTTATAATCTCGTAGGTTATGCTAATTTCCAAAGCCCTCTTCACAACAATGCATAAAAACAAAAACTACCTATTAATTCAGCCTTATTAGTTTTTATATTAAAATAATTGCCATAATCTGTTCACCTTTTACTTAAGCTGAAATATATCGAGACCTAATGGAACTAGATAATCTACATGGGCCTGTAGCACTCAAGCATTACGTATTATCGATTGAGCCCAAATTATTTGATGTGGTCAATTTGGACAGAAGTTATGGTAGAAAATCGCTCAAATACATGTTCCACCAAATTGACCGAATCAAGTAAATTAGAGTTCAATCGATAATGCGTAACATCCCGAGTGTATTAAGTCCATGTACTGTACAGTCTTAGAAAAAAGAAAATAGGCTTTTTAATAATGGAATAGCAGAGATTATTGTGGAGGGAATAAAGTGCAAGTTTTTTTTAGGTAATTCCTATTCGACAGATCGTTTAATTTCGCTGATTGGTTGATTAATAAATTAGGTTATCGATTCAGTGAATCATCGAAATCATTTACAACTGGTTGAATACATGTGACGTAATAGATATACAACTGAACGACGTAAGTAACAAATTAGAAGGATTATTTGCCTAGTAACTGCTAATGTCATTAGTAAGACTTGGAGAAATTTATAGACGTTTGTTGCCAGTTCAAAGGATTAGTTTCATTGATGCAAAGGGCATTTAATTTCAAAGGGTATAATAAATCAATGCTTTCAGCGAGACATGCAGCTTGATGTGGCAAGCATAACTGGAAGCAATTACATTAGCGTGTTCTCTGCTTAATCTCTGTTTACCATCTTTCAGCGTCGTTCACTTTGTCTTACCATTCATTCAGCGTATCGCACTAATTTCATACAACTGTATTGCAAATATAATAAGACAATTTCGCATGCGTCTTTCTGTTTGTCGGTAACGTGCTGATAAAATTACAAGACTATAACGTGTGTTCCAGAAACGCTGTTAAAGGGTTAAATTATATTGAGACCAAGTTAGAGTTTCAAAATCGATTTCATTATGCAGTAAGTTACTGAATTTTTTAATCTAAAAACTATCATTTATTATTTATTTTTATTTATTTATTCTTTCTTTCCTTTATTTATTTATTTATTTATTTATTTATTTACAAATTTACTTATTTACTTATTTACTTATTTATTTATTTAATTATTTACTTATTTACTTATTTGTTTATTTCTTTTCTTATTTATTTATTTACTTATTTACTTATTTACGTTTATTTACTTTTATTTACTTATTTATTTATTTACTTATTTATTTATTTATTTATTTACTTACTTATTTAGTTATTTATTTACTTATTTACTTATTTATTTATTTACTTATTTACTTATTTCTTTTCTTATTTATTTATTTACTTATTTACTTAGTTAATTACTTATTTACTTACTTATTTACTTATTTATTTACTTATTTATTTATTTATTTATTTACTTACTTATTTAGTTATTTATTTAATTATTTACATACTTATTTGATTATTTATTTACTTATTTATTTATTTACTTATTTACTTACATATTTACTTATTTATTTATTTACTTATTTACTTATTTATTTATTTACTTATTTATTTATTTACTTATTTACTTACTTACTTATTTATTTATTTATTTATGTATTTATTTATTTATTTATTTATTTATTTATTTATTTACTTATTTATTTATTTATTTATTTATTTATTTATTTATGTATTTACTTATTTATTTACTTATTTACTTATTTATTTTTATTTATTTATTTACTTATTTATTTATTAACTTATTTATTTACTTATTTACTTTTACTTATTTATTTATTTATTTACTTATTTATTTATTTACTTATTTATTTATTTATTTATTTATTTACTTATTTATTTACTTATTTACTTACTTATTTACTTATTTATTAACTTATTTATTTACTTATTTACTTTTATTTTTACTTATTTACTTATTTATTTATTTATTTATTTACTTATTTATTTATTTATTTATTTAGTTATTTATTTTTTCTTTATTTACTTATTTATTTATTTATTTACTTATTTATTTATTTATTATTTACACTAGCGAAGTTAGAATGGCCTTCTCTTACACTCCACCAGACCACAAATCCTCAGTCGACTGAGGTGTTTGCCTACCAATCCATTGTTGCGTTCGGGAGCGGGTTTGATTTCCGCTTGGGCTGGTTACCTGAATGGTTTTTTTCCGAGATTTTCTCCAACCATATGGCGAATGTCAGGTAATCTATGGCGAATCGTCGGCCTCATTTGGCCAAATACCTTCTCATGATCACAAATCTCACCGACGCTAAATAACCTAGTAGTTGATAAAGCGTTGTTAAATAACCAAGTACAAAAAATACATAATATAAGATATTCAGACAGTGAAAATTAAACCGAAACTTGAAAAAGAACGGAAATGCTAACATAATTATAACAAAATAATGACAGAACTGAGATAACACAGCATGAACATAATACCATAATAACATAACAAAGAAAGTGAAATACAGTTCTGTTGATTAGAATACAACATGAGTAAGTCATTCAGTAAAAATGGTTAAAGAAGGAAAACGTAAGGAAAAATAGAAAAAGTGAAATGTAATATTATAATAAAAACGAAAAAAATATATATAAAAAATTAGAATATTACAAAAAAAAAAAAACTGATGATAAATTACTCTGGTGACCAAGAATGTGTTTTTAGTGGTGATGGAAAAAAAATATGTCATATTAAATACTTTCTGAAAGAATTAGCACATCGATAGAAATTTACAGGTTTTATTAACGTTTATACAAAATCGAGTTTTTAGCCCGAGATACGACGATTTTCCCACTTGGACGATTTACACCAACAAACTCATATTTCTCCGCTTGCGACCATGAATCTTTTGATAGAAATTGGTACATACACTCGAATTTAACATTTTTTTTTTTTTTTTAAGAAATTAGAAAAAT
The DNA here is from genome assembly GCA_025594305.2 of Periplaneta americana. Taxonomy (NCBI): domain Eukaryota; kingdom Metazoa; phylum Arthropoda; class Insecta; order Blattodea; family Blattidae; genus Periplaneta; species Periplaneta americana. The sequence goes on along the minus strand of JAJSOF020000005.1, from coordinate 183,102,564 downwards.
CTGATGGGATTTGTAATTTTATTCATGTTTATAAGTCTTAAAATCTCGCAAAAACTAAATTCTTGGAAAATTTTGTTTGAGTGGAAAATCGAAACGAGTGATAGAATACTGTATGAAAACACAATTCTATATAGTGTATAAAAACTGTGACAGACTTAAGGGCTTATATTTAAAGACAATCTAAACTGAAGAAGTGTAGTTTTCATTTATTTCTAAAAGATTGATAATGTCCCACAGTTTGTGACATTCTATGGCAGAAAGTTCCAGAGAAGGGCTGTAGGAACGGTGAAAGATGAAGAGTAAAAGGATGTTCCATACTCAGGAATGGATAACAGATGGTGATGTGAAGGAGTGTCTTTAATGTGATATTATGACAAATTTTTAAATCGAGAAGCTAAATAGCTAGGGTTACAGTTCTGGAGAATATTGAAGAGTAAGGTGAGAGAATAATTGGTTGTTTGTTACCCAGGGCAACATACATCAAGTGTAGGTGACATACGATCGGATGTATATAGCTCATATTGCAAATAAATCGAACACAAGTGTTATGAACACCCTGTAGTGTCATATTGACGTTAGTGAAGAGAGAATCTCAGAATCAAAATGCGGCATTAAGAGCGACTGCACTACATTCTTCTGAAGTGCCGACGGAAGGAGATGAAAAAATAACATGAAAACTTCTTACTTACCTAAAATGGCTTTCAGAGAACCCGGAAGTTCATTGCTCCCCTCACATAAGCCCGCCATCGGTCCCTATCCTGAACAAGATTAATCCAGTCCCTACCATTATATCCCACTCTCTCAAATCCATTTTAATATTATCCTCCCATCTACGTCTCGGCCTCCCCAACTAACACTCTATATGCATACGTGCTACATGCCCTGCCTATTTCAAACGTCTGGATTTAATGTTCCTAATTATGTCAGGTGAAGAATACAATGCGTACAGTTCTGTGTTGTGTAACTTTCTCCATTCTCCTGTAACTTCATCCCTCTTAGCCCCAAATATTTTCCTAAGAACCTTATTCTCAAACATCCTTAGTCTCTGTTCCCCTCCCAAAGTGAGAGTCCAAGTTTCACAACCATAAAGAACAACCGGTAATATAACTATAAGATTAAAACTTCACAAACACTTTTTTCAGAAGATTAATAGTTCGATATCCAGTTTTGAATTTAGCCTATGGCTTAATTTACTCGCCATAATATTTTCCAATTTTTTCTCATTCTAAAAAATGTTTACATTGTGAGGTAGGTTTATGTTGTATTTAGATGTTTACTGAATTGAGATGTTAGCCTGCAGATTCACGAAACTTTCTGGACTGGAGAAAACTGATTTTTGAACTTTACTTGGCATGACCGGGGTTTGAACTCAAGACCGCTGTCTTTATAAGGCAGTGTCCTGCTAACTTGGACTACCAACACGTTCTGTTGGACTAGTAGGTACTAGCGTATTGAAATGTACTTTTTATATTATTATTATTATTATTATTATTATTATTATTATTATTATTATTATTACTTACTTACTTACTGGCTTTTAAGGAACCCGGAGGTTCATTGCCGCCCTCACAGAAGTCCACCATTGGTCCCTATCCTGAGCAAGATTAATCCAGTCTCTATCATCATATCCCACCTCCCTCAAATCCATTTTAATATTATCTTCCCATCTACGTCTCGTCCTCCCTAAAGGTATTTTTCCTCCGGCCTCCCAACTAACACTCTATATGCATTTCTGGATTCGCCCATACGTGCTACATGCCCTGGCCATCTCAAACGTCTGGATTTAATGTTCCTAATTATGTCAGGTGAAGAATACAATGCGTGCAGTTCTGTGTTGTGTAACTTTCTTCATTCTCCTGTAACTTCATCCCTCTTAGCCCCAAATATTTTCCTAAGCACCTTATTCTCAAACACCCTTAACCTATGCTCCTCTCTCAAAGTGAGAGTCCAAGTTTCACAACCATAAAGAACAACCGGTAATATAACTGTTTTATAAATTCTAACTTTCACATTTTTTGACAGCACACTGGATGACAAAAGCTTCTCAGCCGAATAATAACAGGGATTTCCCATATTTATTCTGTGTTTAATTTCCTGCCGGGTATCATTTATATTTGTTACTGTTGCTCCAAGATATTTGAACTTCTCCACCCCTTCAAGAGATAAATTTCCAATTTTTATATTTCCATTTCATACAATATTGTCGTCATGAGACATAATCATATACTTAGTATTTTCGGGATTTACTTCCAAACCTATCTATCTATCTATCTATCTATCTATCTATCTATCTATCTATCTATCTATCTATCTATCTATCTATCTATCTATCTATCTATCTATCTATCTATCTATCTATCTATCTATCTATCTATCTATCTATCTATCTATCTATCTATCTATCTATCTATCTATCTATCTATCTATCTATCTATCTATCTATCACCATTATTATTATTATTATTATTATTATTATTATTATTATTATTATATTAAAACCACAGATTGAAAATGCAGTATTTCATTCACAACCGCTGTTGTAACTCGTTGTAATTTCAAACGATTATCACTTGAACGTCTGCAAATAACAAGACGTTAAATTCACTTTGTACACCGGCCGTCTGCGCATAATCAGGCCGTCACGACGCCCATCATTCTTTGCCTGCTAACAAGCAGAATCTAGCCCAGCCGCAGCTGTACGCACTAATCGAAGCTGACAATTGCATCGCTGCGAGTCGATATTTCAAAGCTTGTGTTGTAGACTTACAAGCATTCTTACAGCAACATGGCCAACCGCGACAAGTGACAACCAGCCGGGTAAAATACGTGGAAACGGGAGATGGCTGTCTATACAAATCCGAGTTCAGTCCGTATCGGCTGACGTTACGAACACATCTCTCTCTTTCCATTGCTTGTAAAGCATCAAGTCTGCTTCAACCTAAGATGATCGTCAAACGAAAATAACTATAACTGAATAAGAGAGACTGGCTTCCTTCGGCTACAACAGAGTATCGTTTCACTTTAAGGAGAGGTTGAACACCATACTCTTTGAGTAGAAATCCCCCAACTTGATATATTATAGTATACAGATATAATTCTTTCATGGGAGGTGTAATCAACTAGTCTCTAATATCGCTTCATACAATATATTAATATGAGGCAAGAAATAATATATTCCCATTTTATATTTTGGAAGTTCGATGTATTGGTGAACAATTCTTGTCTCTTGTGGTAGATTTCTCATCCCTTCTTCATCGACACCAAACAGGTCACAGGATTGGAATAAGTAAGGGAAAGTTGTTAAGTGTGCAAAAGTAAGACTGGAAAAGCCTGGAGGAAATGTCAAGTTTTTTTTTACGGCAAGTGTTTTGTTACCTTGCATTTTTTTTTCTTTTTTCGCTTTTGTCTGATATGGGATAACAGAGAGGGTTTGGAATTGAACGGGTTACATCAGCTGCTTGTCTATGCGGATGACGTGAATATGTTAGGAGAAAATCCACAAACGATTAGGGAAAACACGGCAATTTTACTTGAACCAAGTAAAGACATAGGTTTGGAAGTAAATCCCGAAAAGACTGTTCTCGTGACGAGAATATTGTACGAAATGAAAATATAAAAATAGGAAATTTATCTTTTGAAGAGGTGGAGAAGTTCAAATATCTTGGAGCAACAGTAACAAATATAAATGATGATGAGGAAATTAAACACAGAATAAATATGGGAAATGCCTGTTATTATTCGGTTGAGAAACATTTTATCATCCAGTCTGCTGTCAAAAAATCTGAAAGTTAGAATTTATAAAACAATTATATTACCGGTTGTTCTGTATGGTTCTGGAACTTGGACTCTCGCTTTGAGAGAGGAACATAGGTTAAGGGTGTTTGAGAATAAGGTGCTTATATTTAAATTTAAATAAATAAATTAATTAAATTAAATTAAATTAGGAAAATATTTGTTGCTAAGAGAGACGAAGTTACAGGAGAATGGAGAAAGTTACACAACACAGAACTCCATACATTGTATTCTTCACCTGACATAATTAGGAACATTAAATCCAGACGTTTGAGATGGGCAGGGCATGTAGCACGTATGGGCGAATCCAGAAATGCATATAACGTGTTAGTTGGGAGGTCGGAGGGAAAAAGACCTTTAGGGAGGCTGAGACGTAGATGGGAAGATAATATTAAAGTGGATTTGAGGGAGGTGGGATATGATGATAGAGAATGGATTAATTTTGCTCAGGATAGGGACCGATGGCGGGTTTATGTGAGGGCGGCAATGAACCTCCGGGTTCCTTAAAAGCCAGTAAGTAAGTGGAATTTCATACAGCTACGCTTCTAACCAGAATATTTTGCAAAACCGGATGAATTGGAGGAAGGGGACACTTTAAAATTATTTTTAACAGCGATTTAAAAAATAAACTGTGAGAAAACTCAATTTATGATGGATGACGGTGTATATAAGTTCCTGCCAATCCAAGAACTTGTGTAGCTTAGAAGGATATTCGCTATACCAAAAAACACCCAGTGAAAGTAGACTTAGTGCGAGAATTTTGGGTTATGGATATCGATACATCGAAAGATTCGGACCACTTATCAGCTCCAACCCCACAATGCTATAGAAACGCAACCCACCTGTTGGAACACTTGCCGAGAACTATTCTGGAAGACTGGAGGACATTTAATTTGGACAACTTCCAGTGCGTGAGAATACATGAGAAAATGCGACGTACTGCAATCTGGATTCTTTTTCATGAGATGAAGAGGAACATCCTCGCTATAGCTTTAACAGACTGTTCCAAAACTCGCTTAACTTTTTTCACAAAACCTCTACGTATCGACAGGTGTACCACCTGCAGATCGGCCGGACTAACTCAGCATAAAAACTCCTCCCCGTGCTATCAGATGTATCGGATTACACAGGGGTTATAAGATAAAATCTCCCAGAGTCTGATTGAGATACATTGCAGTGGTGCAGGAATTATACTGAATATAATTTTAGGTATCAGTTTGTTTTTTCAAATTATGTTAATGTTATAAGTTCCTGCGGGCAGAAATAGTAATGTCTATTCTTATAAAACTGTTTTCATTCCGAAAAGCATGTAAGTCTCTTTAGAAGTAAGTAGACCGTATTATTTTCCAGAAATATACTTTAATCGACTGTCTCTTTTGTTTAAGAATATTTAATCTTTCATTAGATATCTTAGATAAACTGGATCTAATATATAAGAAAATAGTCCACACCTGTGGAGTAACGGTCAGCGCGTCTGGCCGCGAAACCAGGTGGCCCGGGTTCGAATCCCGGTCGAGGAAAGTTACCTGGTTGAGGTTTTTCCGGGGTTTTCCTTCAACCCAATATGAGCAAATGCTGGGTAACTTTCGGTGCTGGACCCCGGACTCATTTCACCGGCATTATCACCTTCATTTCATTCAGACGCTAAATAACCTAGATGTTGATACAGAGTCGTAAAATAACCCAATAAAATAAATAAGAAAATATTTCTGCATCCTTTAAAGTTTTCAAATATCAATGTTCAAAAGATCAATGTGGCAGGTTATTCGAATTTGACATTGTTTGTTAAAGATTATTCTTAAAGTGAATAATGATTAATTTTCATGGGCAGTTGTCTTTGCAGTGAAACTTTCAGATAGTTACGGAACTAGTCTGCCATCGTTTCGCGTTCTTGTTTGATTATTTTTTGTTTTAGTTAATTATTGTCGTGAGAATTAGAACAATGATATAGACATAGCTACACGTATGTCAGACATATGTAAATATATAACAAATACAGTGCAATAAGTAACAATACATACAACATTTACATTTTTCAACAAGACGGCTGTCCGGCTCATTTTCACAATGACGTACGAGTCTATCTAAACACAAATTTGTCACAACGTTGGATAGGACGCTGTAGACAAAGTGACGCCTTAGTGCGGTGGCCACATAGGTCACCGGACTTAACACTTTGCGATTTTTTCTTGTGGGGATTTGTGAAGGGTGTTGTTTTTGTCAGTATCCCAATTCCCGCTAACCTTCAGGAACTTCGCGACCGTATAACCGCGGTTGTGGCGCTGATCGATCGTGATGCTGACATGCGTGTGGGATGAAATGGATTATCTGCTATATGTCTGCCATATCAGCAAGGATGGACACATAGTGCATTTGTGAGATATATAAAAGTAATTTGTAGGGTTTACCTACATTTATGTCTGATACAATGTAGTATCCGTTGGTTAGTTTATTTGTGGTGAATTTTTTTTTAAATGTTTCACGAACTTATGAAAGACCCGGTATAATATTCAGAGGAGATGATTCTAGAAATTCGTTGATATTGTAAACGAGTGTTTTGTAAGCCACTTAGATAAAACGCATTTGTATCTAATGGAAGCAGCTGAATGAGATTCACTTTGGTAATCTGTTAAACATAGAAATGGCAATAGAATGTAACCAATTCCTAATTTTATTCAACTTTACATGTGGTTGACGGGTTAGATTAATAGTCTACGACTTGATTGAAATTGTTAAGATTATTTTTAACATTATGTCAGACAACTAAAAATACACATATTGATAACTGTTAAGGTACTTTATTTAATAAATAAAGGTCTGAAATGAATATCGTGAGCAAAGGCAGTTAATATGCGTAATGCATTTTTTTTTGTATAGTGCGTTCAGAGTTTAGAAAACACTATTGGTATCTTACAGGGTGTCTTTTAGCGGACATCTTCCGTCTTTGTAATATAATTTAAATAAGTTATTTTATATTTTCTAATTATAAGAAATAACAGAAGTAAATATATTAAATTTCTTCGGTTATTGGAAATACAGATAAACTAATATATATATATATATATATATATATATATATATATATATATATATATATACTTACTTACTGGTTTTTAAGGAAGCCGGAGGTTCATTGCCGCCCTCACATAAGACCGCCATCGGTCCCTATCCTGAGCAAGATTAATTCATTCTCTATCATCATATCCCACCTCCCTCAAATCCATTTTAATATTATCTTCCCATCTACGTCTCGGCCTCCCTAAAAGTCTTTTTCCCGCCGGCTTCCCAACTAACACTCTATATGCATTTCTGGATTCGCTCATACGTGCTACATGTCCTGCCCATCTCAAACGTCTGGATTTAATGTTCCTAATTATGTCAGGTGAAGAATACAATGCGTGCAGTTCTGCGCTGTGTAACTTTCTGCATTCCCCTGTAACTTTATCCCTCAGCCCCAAATATTTTCCTAAGAACCTTATTCTCAAACACCCTTAATCTCCGTTCCTCTCTTGAAGTGAGAATCCAAGTTTCACAACCATACAGAACAACCGGTAATATAACTGTTTTATAAATTCTAACTTTTAGATATTTTGACAGCAGACTAGATGATAAAAGCTTCTCAACCGAATAAAACATATATATATATATATATATATATATATATATATAGGCCTATATGAAGGCGAATACATAGGCCTACCCAATGGTATTTTCTGAATTCTGAACGCTCTATAAGCCAAGTACTATAGCAATGCCAGTACTATTATCCCAAAGGCGAATACATACATAAAAATACTATTTTAAAATTCGGAATAAGCATATTAGGTATAATTTAGGTACAAGATTCCTTAATTGGCTTAGTAAATAAATAACTCTCGATAATCTATCACACACAGCATCTATGATTTCATTCCCAAATTAAATGTGTAAGATATAACATAGGCCAATGTAACAGACACAGTTAATACGAATTCATGTGGCCGGTTTTTCCAAGTATTGTTAGAAAATTTAACGACTGTTAAACTCTAAACAGTTTGTTAATTAATAAAATTGTATGTTTTAACACCAGTTTGGTTTAACAGATTGTTAACAGTTTAATTTTAAATGTAGGATTTCGGGCAGTTAACTCGTTTAACAGTTAGTTAAATATGGCCGATGTATCCACAGCTGTTCGAACAGAAGTTGTGAAATTAATATTTTGTGTCTCTCTGTACGGAATGTTTAACATATGATTGGTAATATAACATTTAAAAATATTTTGAACTGTTTAAATACATCAGTGTTATTTTATTTCTTTCGTATTTCGTATCCATAGTAGCAATGAGGAAATATAACCTTACTTTGTAATTATTATTCAGCACGTCACCTACAACTTTCATTTGTCAACGTAATTTCACTCTTCACAAAGGTTCCGATAAAAAGGCTCTTGAACTGGTAGCGGAACAATTTGTCAACTCTTGTTTGTTTGAGTTCTACGAACAAACCGACGGCGTGGCAATGGGCTCCCCGCTGTCACCTGCTATAACAGCAGTTGACTCAGCCACACACAAGCCGAGCCACTTCTTTACGTAGACGACACCTTCGTGGTCTGGCCGCACGGACAAGACAAGCTACAAGAGTTCCTACAACATCTCAACAGCATCCACGCGAATATCCAGTTCACCATGGAGGTGGAGTCAGAGGGCTCACTGCCGTTCCTGGATATCCACATACACAGGAAAGCAGATTCGGACATGGCGTGCATAGAAAGCCGACGCACACAGATCTGTACCTGAATGCACTCAGCCTCCACCACCCTTCGCAGAAGAAGTCCGTAGAACTACATCGCGCCATAGTCATTTCCGATATCAACAACTTGCCTGCAGAAATGGACCATCTTCGTAGAACACTACAACAAAACAACTACAGCCGGAGAGACATTCAAACAAGTTACCACGAGATGTAACACAATAGACTTAGACAGCAAGCAAGAACAAAGAAAGCTTTCATTCCATTCTGCGGGAGCGTGTCACACAAAATAAGCAGAATCCTCCAGAAGGTTAATATCAAAACCATCCATAAACCACAGAGCAAAATCCGGAGTCATCTACGTCAGGTTAAAGACAGTCAGGGCTTAAGGACTCCAGGGATTTACAAGATTCCATGCGAGTGTGGCGAAGTATACATAGGGCAGACTGGCCGCACAATAGAAGACAGAATCAAAGAACATAAGAGGAACCTGAGGCTGTATTACCTGGAAAAATCTGCAGTGGCGCAACACAGCATAGAAAAAGCATAAAATATTGTTTGACCACACCAAGGTCATTAACAAATCAAGCCACTACTGGGATCGTACAATCAAGGAGGCCATAGAGATCAAGCTGGAGAAAAACAACTTTAACAGAGACAGTGGACTCCAGCTCAGTCAGGCATGGACACCGGCCTTAGACCAACTCAGGCCCTCTTACAATCAAGGTCATGAAGATCACGGACCGAGGACGGCAACCGATTCCAACCGGCGGAACAGGGCTCGCCGCCCGCCAAACTTCAAGTAATCCCGGGAGGGCGGAGCTTACGAGCGATGTAATTCCCGGCCCCGGATTGGCCGATCCGCCAACCAATCCCGTTTCACCTGAGACAGCCACATCTATATAACCTTTCGACTTTCTGTTCGGACATCACTTCCCTGAAGATGGCTGCAGAGATAGCAGTCTTGGAGCATTCCAAAATCTTAACTCGGCTGATATCCCGCGAAAACATATTAGCTTATAAATTGTTAATCTTTTGGTTGTTAAAACTACAGGAAATATATTTCATTAGGTAATTCGAAATGTCGTGACTTTAGGAACGAATTAAACAGAAATTAGGCAATTAGTTAAAGGAAGCAATTAGAGATCCTGCAGCCACAAAGCGATCACTTGTTGAAACTTTCGAAAAAAGAACTCTAAAGAAAGAACACTGCCTTGTTAGATGGTACAGACGTGTAGACAGAATTTCAGGATTAAATGTCGTGAGGTGCTCCCTTTATACCCTTGTGGTTCAGCGAGAGGAAAAGGAATTCTAATTAGAAAAGGAGTGCGTTGGTGTAGGTTGTATCTACCTGTGCTACATACAACAGAGGTGTGGTCATTTTATGCTCTTGTTTCGTTTTTAATTGCCTTGTCTTCGGTGCTTTTCACGTCCCTATGACTTAAAAATCAACATAAAATCCTGCATTTCTTGGCTTATTTTGCTCTTCTTTTCCACTCAACCAGAATAATCTCCTGCACGTACTGGGCCTGTAGCTTGACGAATGTGATGCTGATGAAGTGCTAAATAAACTGGTGTTTAGTGTATCGTATTTTAAAACCTCTGTATCGTCAGTTGTGTACAAGATTATGTACCAGTTTTATGGCGGTGTGAGAGTTGTCATCTTGACCATGAGTGCAGACCTGAATGTCAGTTGTGACATACATCACAAATTAAGTATTGTAAAATTCCTTCGCAGAACGAAAAGTTACATTTGTTCGGATCAAATTTCTGCACATTTACTTACTTACATACAAATGGCTTTAAAGGAACCAGAAGGTCCATTGCCGCCCTCACATAAGCCCGCCATCGGTTCCTATCCTGTGCAAGATTAATCCAGTCTCTATCATCACACCCCACCTCCCTCAAATCCATTCTATTCCGAGGCTTATTGTAGGGATTCGTAACAAGCTGTTTTTTACGGTGATGGGTTGTTAGCCCTTCGCCCAACCCCCAAGCTGGAGGACCACCCCTCATCGGCTGTCCACGACTGCTTATTCAATATATTCGCAGCTACCCTCCATATCTGGAGGCCGTCTCCTCTATCCGCAACCTGAGGACGCGCCATGCCGTGGTGATAGGGATATTTTAAAGGACAAAACTAAAATTCTTTCATTCATGTTATCATAATTCACGGCTCTCTTATATTGACTCAGCATATTGAGAATTAAATCAATGACTTTCACAAAACACGCTATGAAATGTTTGATATATTTAAAAAAGTCTTGAAAAGGAAGCAAAAAACGAGCAAAAAATTGTATTACACTTTTTTGTTTGAAGTCCACACGTATGGAGTAACGGTCAGCGCGTCTGGCCGCGAAACAAGGTGGGGCAAGTAACCTGGTTGAGGTTTTTTACAGGGGTTTTCCCTCAACCCAATATGAGCAAATGCTGCGTAACTTTCGGTGCTGGACCCCGGACTCATTTCACCGGCATTATCACTTTCATCTCATTCAGACGCTAAATAACCTAAGATGTTGATAAAGAGTCGTAAAATAACCTACTAAAATAAATAAATTTTTGTTTGAAATATCTTACAGAATGGTATTCCCAAGAAACTAGTTCGATTAATTAAAATGCGTCTCAGTGAAACGTACAGCAGAGTCCGTATAGGCCAGTTTCTATCTGATGCTTTTCCAATTCACTGCGGGCTAAAGCAAGGAGATGCACTATCACCTTTACTTTTTAACTTTGCTCTAGAATATGCCACTAGGGAAGTCCAGGATAACAGAGAGGGTTTGGAATTGAACGATTTACATCAGCTTCTTGTCTATGCGGATGACGTGAAACAATCGCTACTCTATTACGTAATAAAATATTCTGTTGTTCACCGCTAGGAGCGTTGATTTACAGCATTGTTGCCACCTTCTAATCGAATGCCCTAGTATTATCTACAATTTCATACATGTTTATTCCTAAATGATAAACAATAGTAGACTTTTGTATTTCGGATATAGACTACCATTCCCCATTACTGATATCTATAACCTCACTTCCACAAGCTTTTAACAATGTTATTTCAATAACCTTCTTTCAAAATAGGCAGAATTCACATCAATAAAATTGTTGTACACAGTTAGGGTACACGAAAATACTTGTTTTGTGCTTCAGAACTGATTAAATATTAAAAATGAATACTTCTGATCCGGGTTCAAGGAGATTAATCGCAGAAAATTCGAGAGTTAAATATCAACTTAGATTGAGTTAACATGAACTTAGATTAGCGTTTACACAACAGAAAAGCTGGATTAAACTTGACTGGCGGCCATTTTAATCCTTAATCTCTGTTCTAACGCTTTATACAACCGGCTCTTAGAATTTCAATTTTTGTTTCACTATTAAATAATGGATGAGAGATATATCGACATAATGCAGCCTGCAAGGCACTTTTATGCCTGCCCGTGGGAATACGATGCGTGAAAATAAATGCCATAAAACACTGCTCATTATATTTTCATATCCCCAGAGCATTTGAGGTAATTGATTTCATATTAAAACAGAGCAAAAACAGTTGTTCATGATGGAGCATTTAATTCAAGAGTAATACACTACGGGCAATCGAAAAATGGAGACCAATTCTCTTTCATTTCAATACGAAATTGTCATGTTTCAATATACAATGGCTTCAGAGACAAAACAGAACTATAAGTCCAGGCTTCATAATCGTAGGTATTACAATAATTATCAATACTATCATGATATTCATCATTTCTGCTTACGTCTTAGAAAGTGAAGGCTCTATAAAGTCTAGGTAGGTAGTATCGTTCGCCATTTCTGTTCTTACGTTGCCGAGCTACGATACGAGGAATCTATTTGCCACACCGTTAAACATTATCATGTCGTAGCTCCTATGATAATAAATCAAACGCAATGTAATTCAGCAAATAATTGAGCGGCAAATAACGTCTTCGTGTGCTTTCTGCGAACGCCAACGAAAGAGCTAAAATGGCGGGCGATTATAATAAGTATTTATCGAGCCTTAAGAAATGAATCAGCGAATCACAAGACACACACGTTTAAATGTAGCTGACCTGCAACGCGATTGGCTGCCGGAAATTAGAGCAACGGGACTATAACAAAGTTTACAATATGTTGCTAGTAGATGAGTTCGAGGAAATGTTCTTGTAATTTACACCCGCGAAAACTTACAATTTGGCATGTCTGGGCAACTGTGGCTTTTTTAATTTGTACTATTGTCTCTACTGAAAATCCTCTTGGTTTTTTTTTTATATAATTGGCGATATTGATTTTAAAGCCTTCTGTTGAAATTACTACTGGTGTATTTATTTTGCATTCAGCCATGAGATACTTTGTCTTGTTATGTGTTCCTTTCCACATTTACTAACATTTCAAAATTTGTGCCTTCTTTATTCTTTTGTTAATGAAACATTCATATCAATGACAAATTTTCTCGAGAAGTTCTCGAATTTCTGTTGTGGAATTCTGTGTTAAACCGTTACTATAACACAATGATTTAAATAATAATTAATGTATAATGTTTTCTTAAATGCAACGCATAATTACAATTAAAATTTGATGGTGGTATTGGGAGCAAAAGACTGACACATCAAACCTTGTATTTAGAATGGAGTATTTTTTATGGAAACAGAATCTCACCTGAAAGAGCAAGTTTTATGCGTATAATTTATTTATTTATTTGTTCATTTGTTTCTTTGTTTATTTTTATTTATTTATTTATTTATTTATTTATTTATTTATTTGTTTGTTTGTTTAATTATTTATTTATTTACTTAGTTATTAGGGTAAACTGTTGGGTCGGGCTGTTGGACAGTCTTTAACGGCATGTTGGACACACTAGAAGTCGTACTCGTGGTGTGTCAACATGCCCAAGTGGCGTGTAACACGTTAAAGTACGGTGTGTCCAACATGCCCGACTGTCCAACAGACCCTAGTTTACCCTATCTATTAAAATCTTATATCAATGATCTCGAAGGCTCTGAAGAACAATAAAATGTAAAAAATAAATGGTGAATAATACAATTATTAAATACTAGATTTTATATTCATCTTGAATTTACATTTATCAGTCTTTTATACGTGGGGTGTAACTTTAGTAGTGGCAACATTGCTGTAAAAGCTAAACGAGACGGAGTTAATTGTTGTCACTTCCACCACATGTTAGAGTCTGTGTCTGCCCTCCTCCCCCCCTAAAAGGACTCTTCCGTCCGACTCACAGCGCATGCGCTGTGGAGAGTTGAAGTTGGTCTCCTGTTAGTTACAGCTCTAAGCGGTTGTGTTTCGCCATGTTTACAAAGCAGGAACAGCGATTTTGGCTGAAAACTCAATCTCCCCGTGGTCGTACAGCACGACAATGTCATGACGATCAATATATTCTTTGTTTCCACACGTGTGACTGTATTACCCAGCTGAAACACTATGGATGCCTGTGTTTCCAAGACATGTATCTGTACCGGCCAACTTGGAATCTTGTCCAATAGTTCCGTAACAATTCTTTGGTTCCACATGTGTCACTGTACTAGCCCAGCTGAAACCTAAGAATGCCTGTGTTTCCAAGACATGTATCTGTACCGGCCAACCTGGAATCTTGTCCAATAGTTCCGTAACAATTCTTTGGTTCCACATGTGTCACTGTACTAGCCCAGCTGAAACCTAAGAATGCCTGTGTTTCCAAGACATGTATCTGTACCGGCCAACCTGGAATCTTGTCCAATAGTTCCGTAACAATTCTTTGGTTCCACATGTGTCACTGTACTAGCCCAGCTGAAACCTAAGAATGCCTGTGTTTCCAAGACATGTATCTGTACCGGCCAACTTGGAATGTTATCCAATAGTTCCGTAACAATTCTTTGGTTCCACACGTGTGTCACTTTACTAGCCCAGTTGAAACCTAAGAATGCCTGTGTTTCCAAGACATGTATCTGTACCGGCCAACTTGGAATCTTGTCCAATAGTTCCAATAGTTCCGTAACAATTCTTTGGTTCCACACGTGTGACTGTACTAGCCCAGCTGAAACCTAAGAATACCTGTGTTTCCAAGACATGTATCTGTACCGGCCAACTTGGAATCTTGTCCAATAGTTCCGTAACAATTCTTTGGTTCCACACGCGTGACTGTACTAGCCCAGCTGAAACCTAAGATTGCCTGTGTTTCCAAGACATGTATCTGTACCGGCCAACTTGGAATCTTGGTAACAATTCTTGTTCCAATGAGTTCCAGCTGAAACATGCCTTCTTTCCAAGACATGTTACCGGCCACTTGGAATCTTGTCCAATAGTTGTAACAATTCTTTGTTCCACACGTGTGACTGTACTAGCCCAGCTGAAACCTAAGAATGCCTGTGTTTCCAAGACATGTATCTGTACCGGCCAACTTGGAATCTTGTCCAATAGTTCCGTAACAATTCTTTGGTTCCAGCTGAAACCTAAGTGTTTCCAAGACTGTATCTGTACCGGCCAACTTGGAATCTTGTCCAATAGTTAGTAACAATTCTTTGGTTCCACACGTGTGACTGCACTAGCCCAGCTGAAATGCCCTAAGAATGCCTGTGTTTCCAAGACATGTATCTGTACCGGCCAACTTGGAATCTTGTCCAATAGTTCCGTAACAATTCTTTGGTTCCACACGTGTGACTGCACTAGCCCAGCTGAAACCTAAGAATGCCTGTGTTTCCAAGACATGTATCTGTACCGGCCAACCTGGAATCTTGTCCAATAGTTCCGTAACAATTCTTTGGTTCCACACGTGTGACTGCACTAGCCCAGCTGAAACCTAAGAATGCCTGTGTTTCCAAGACATGTATCTGTACCGGCCAACCTGGAATCTTGTCCAATAGTTCCGTAACAATTCTTTGGTTCCACACGTGACTGCACTAGCCCAGCTGAAACCTAAGAATATCTGTGTTTCCAAGACATGTATCTGTACCGGCCAACCTGGAATCTTGTCCAATAGTTCCGTAACAATTCTTTGGTTCCACACGTGTGACTGTACTAGCCCAGCTGAAACCTAAGAATGCCTGTGTTTCCAAGACATGTATCTGTACCGGCCAACCTGGAATCTTGTCCAATAGTTCCGTAACAATTCTTTGGTTCCACATGTGTGACTGCACTAGCCCAGCTGAAACCTAAGAATGCCTGTGTTTCCAAGACATGTGGAATCTTGTCCAATAGTTCCGTAACAATTCTTTGGTTCCACCGGCTGACTACTAGCCCAAACCTGGAATCTTGTCCAATAGTTCCGTAACAATTCTTTGGTTCCCAACAATTCTTTGGTTCCACACTGACTGTACTAGCCCAGCTGAAACCTAAGAATGCCTGTGTTTCCAAGACATGTATCTGTACCGGCCAACCTGGAATCTTGTCCAATAGTTCCGTAACAATTCTTTGGTTCCACATGTGTGACTGTACTAGCCCAGCTGAAACCTAAGAATGCCTGTGTTTCCAAGACATGTATCTGTACCGGCCAACTTGGAATCTTGTCCAATAGTTCCGTAACAATTCTTTGGTTCCACATCTGTACCGGCCAACCTGGTGTTCCACATGTGTAACTGTACTAGCAGCTGAAACCTAAGCTGTGTTTGAAACCTAAGAATGCCTGTGTTTACCGGCCAAGACAGTTGTATCTGTACCTAGCCAACCTAAGATTGCCTGTGTTTCCAAGAATCTTGTCCAATAGTTCCGTAACAATTCTTTGGTTCCACATGTGTGACTGTACTAGCCCAGCTCTGCCTGTGTTTCCAAGACATGTATCTGTACCGGCCAACTTGGAATCTTGTCCAATAGTTCCGTAACAATTCTTTGGTTCCACATGTGTGACTGTACTAGCCCAGCTGAAACCTAAGATTGCCTGTGTTTCCAAGACATGTATCTGTACCGGCCAACTTGGAATCTTGTCCAATAGTTCCGTAACAATTCTTTGGTTCCACATGTGTAACTGTACTAGCCCAGCTGAAACCTAAGATTGCCTGTGTTTCCAAGACATGTATCTGTACCGGCCAACTTGGAATCTTGTCCAATAGTTCCGTAACAATTCTTTGTTTCCACACGTGTGACTGTACTAGCCCAGCTGAAACCTAAGAATTCCTTTGTTTCCAAGACATGTATCTGTACCGGCCAACTTGGAATCTTGTCCAATAGTTCCGTAACAATTCTTCGGTTCCACACGTGTGACTGTACTAGCCCAGCTGAAACCTAAGATTGCCTGTGTTTCCAAGACATGTATCTGTACCGGCCAACTTGGAATCTTGTCCAATAGTTCCGTAACAATTCTTTGGTTCCACATGTGTGACTGTACTAGCCCAGCTGAAACCTAAGATTGCCTGTGTTTCCAAGACATGTATCTGTACCGGCCAACTTGGAATCTTGTCCAATAGTTCCGTTACAATTCTTTGGTTCCACATGTGTGACTGTACTAGCCCAGCTGAAACCTAAGATTGCCTGTGTTTCCAAGACATGTATCTGTACCGGCCAACTTGGAATCTTGTCCAATAGTTCCGTAACAATTCTTTGGTTCCACATGTGTGACTGTACTAACCCAGCTGAAACCTAAGATTGCCTGTGTTTCCAAGACATGTATCTGTACCGGCCAACTTGGAATCTTGTCCAATAGTTCCGTAACAATTCTTTGTTTCCACACGTGTGACTGTACTAGCCTAGCTGAAAGCTAAGATTGCCTGTGTTTCCATGACGTATATCTGGGCAGTCTGGCCGAGCTGTGTTGAATTAACTGAACTGCTCGTCAGGCTGTTATCGAGGTCTCGCATCGGAGTGTCGCTGCTACCCGCAGTACATGAATCTATAGCTCCAGCGGAATGGCAGGCGACATAAATCTCCGGCTCTGGAATACCTACTGCTGCTTGTTGGCCGGGTGGACTTACACTGTGTCACACAGCGAACCTGCATGTCGTTAAGATTTATGGAGGAATCGAGTATCTCATTTCGAGTTGCTGTAGCCAAGGGTTTTCACTTAATGACCTCCCATTTTATACGTATCCGACTTGTTTTCATTTCGCTACAGATTTTATGAGTTTACATCGGTCGCCGGATCTTCTTCCACCTGTAGTTATTTTTCTCTGTTGGCCGTAATCGGCTCCTCGTGTCAGGATGTTGTTTTAAAATTGAACGGACAGCGTGAGGCATTTAATTCGATTTGTTTTATTTAAAGAGTCTGTGTCAGCTTTCCAGGTTAATGTGGACTGGCTTGTAGTCCGTGGATAAACGCAGACTTTCAGAGGGATTCTTATTAACTTTTTATGATTCTCTACTCGACGTAGTTAAAACGTCTGATTCTACATAGAATGTATTTGAATGCCGTCGTTAACGTGACTGTGCGGAAGTAATAAACCGGCAGGAGGCCATATTTTTCAAGAAAAGAGCAACGAGTTGATGCTTCAGATAACCATCGCGTTCTATGAAGCTGTTCAGAGACAAAGCTTTCAAATACAGTCGGTTCCTTGAAAATGTACACATATCTAGTTAGGTCTTTGTCAGAAACAGATGCTTTTGGACATGTTTCCTCCAAATAATATGACATACTCTGTCATTCCAACAATACCCAATCACCAAAATGTAATCCTCTAGGGCAGCGTTTCTCAAACTATGGTCCGCGGACCACCTGTGGTCCTCGAGGTCTGCCCTTGTGGTCCTTAAAAAAATACAGAAGAAAAAATAAAATTCAAACGAATTGCGTATTACATTATAGCTAAAAATAGAACTACAAAATTCAAATTAAATTTTGTACTTTTGTGAACAATATCAATAAAGCTATCTATCTATCTATCTATCTATCTACATTATAGCTGAAAATCTCAGAGATTGGAAATGACACATGGCAATCGCTTTCACTTTTTCTCCCAGCACTGATATTTTATGAAATTTATTTACCCTACCCGTCTATTGACTTCCCACTCTTCTCTCAGCAACAAAAGAGGGATTTAAAGCACTATGAACGTGGTGTTTCTCGCCATCTTTTCCCTGCTGCACCTATAACCCAGACAGGGACCACCCGAATTCATTACAGAGGACCAAAGTACCGAACCTTTTAATGTATTTTTGATGACTTTAAATCTTTCTTATGTGGTACACGCTAGTAGGTGTCTATGTCTCTGTTAAATAGTGCCCATTATACATAGTGAAAAACTGGCTTCGATCCGGATCTTTGAAAAGAAAGGAACGTGATGATACGCTTCATTTAGGCTCTGCTAATAGTTCAGAAGCTGTGTGTGAAGATATTAATATCAATGATTCTAGTGCCATTAAAGAAATATCTAGTCATTCAGATACAGGCCTAGAACAACTGTGTAAGATTCGACAGGCTCATTCATCTCATTAATGTGAGTACCAACATTTATTTATTTTTTGTAGTTAATAAGTTAAGGATTATTCAAACTCTAATAGCCTTGAATTATAAAAAAAACTAAAATGAATTTTCTTCTATTAACATTAACTTAATTAGCTAATACTAATATAAAATTAATTGAATTAAATTAACTTTAATTAATTAATTATAATTTAAAATATAAGTATACTGGTATTAAAATATGCTACAAAAATATCAATTTACTTTCGAAGAGAACAAGAGTAAGGTAGTCCGCGGTACTGTTCTGACTTTGCCCCCACTTTAAACGCTGCTATAGGGCGTTCCTTTGCCGCGTTTGATTTGATTACCTGGTTGGGTTTTCCGAGGTTTCCCCACCGAAAAGGCAAATGCCGGGTAATATTTTGGCGAATCCTCGGACCTCATCTCATCTCACTACATCTCGCCAAAATGTAAAAAAATGTAAAAATATTGTACAAAAAAAATTGTAGAAAATTACTAAATTGTAAAACTATAAAAATTTGTAAAAATTGTAATTGTAATATTGTAAAATGTTGATATGTTCACATCTTGCTTCATTGCTCATGTAAGATCTATGGAATAAAATAAATGAATGAATGAATGAATCATTGTGTGTCATTAATAACAGCAGGCATTGAATTATATTTTTGTTTCATAATGAGTACTAATATGTGTTACAGAAGTTGTTCAAAACGGTGTCCCGACATCTTTTGATGAAATTATTGTTTTTCACATTCAAAAATTAACCTTTTTAATGACTAAAATGGAATGCGTGCTCGCAAAAATACGCTATGCTTCATTTAGTAATAATGGAGAAAAATTCACTTTTGAATTCATTCATATAAGCACAAAAATATTAGGCCTAATGCAAAGTAAATAATATCAACTTTATTTAGTAACGAACATTATTAATGCAACAAAATGTAAACTCCATCTAATTAAAATATTATTAATGCAAAGGAAATATCCCATTTATTTAATAACAAAAAAATTAATGCAAAAGAAATAATTACTTACTTACATCTTTTAAGGAACCCAGAAGTTCATTAACGCCCTCACATAAGCCCGCCATCGGTCCCTATCCTGAGCAAGATTAATCCAGTCTCTACCATTATATCCCACCTCCCTCAACCCCATTTTAATATTATCCTCTCATCTACGTCTCGTCCTCCCAAAGATCATTTTCCCTCAGGCCTCCCAACTAACACTCTATATGCATTTCTGGATTCGCCCATACGTGCTACATGCCCTGCCCATCTGAAACGTCTGGATTTAATGTTCCTAATTATGTCAGGTGAAGAATACAATGCGTGCAGTTCTGCGTTCTGTAACTTTCTCCATTCTATGTAACTTCATCCCTCTTAGCCCCAAATGTTTTCCTAAGAACCTTATTCTCAAACACCCTTAACCTCTGTTCCTTTCTCAAAGTGAGAGTCCAAGTTTCACAACCATACAGAACAACTGTTTTATAAATTCTAACTTTCAGCTTTTTTGAGTGCAGACTAGATGACAAAAGCTTCTCAACCGAATAATAACAGGCATTTTTTCATATTTATTCTGCGTTTAATTTCCTCCTGAGTGTCATTTTTATTTGTTACTGTTGCTCCAAGATACTTGAATTTTTTCACCTCTTGAAAAGATATATTTCCAATTTTTATATTTCCATTTCGTACAATATTCTGGTCACGAGACCAAAAAGTAAATAATATCTTCATTTCATATAAAAAATATTAATGCAAAGGAAATTATATCTTCTTTGTTTCATAAGAAATATAGCCTATTAATGCACAGGAAATATTATTTTATTTGATAACAAAAATATTAATTCAGGAGGAAATAGTATCTTCTTTATGTAATAAGAAAATTATTAATTGAAAAGGAAAATAATATCTTCTTTATTTACTAACAAAAATATTAATGCAAAGGGAAGAATATCCTCTTTATTTAGTAGTCTAATTATTCAGAACTGAGCATGCGCAGTGTGTTATAATTACAACTTGGAAAATTCAGTGGCCCAAATTTTGTTTCTGAGTCTGTACATACCTAAATGTAGACTTTCTATAACAGCTGACAACCATCGTAGGCCTATTATGACTTCTAAATTCTATAATCCTCTTGCAATTCATGTAGCCTAACAAGTTTGAATACGCAGTATTTTAAGAGAATCATGTATAAGTGGTATATAGGTGAAGAATTGTACACGTTGATGAGTACTTTATGACTCCTTTTACATGTTTTTAGTTTTAATTTATAATTAAGGGACTATGTCGTTGCAATTTATTTGCCACTTGACAATCAATAAATATCGATTAATGAAGCGGTATAATAAAAATAAGCTACCTAAAATTATTGCGATGAAATATGTTTTAGTACAAAAAAAATGTAAATTGGTTATTAAATTTGAACTACATTCTTGTAAAAATTGTCTTCGGCCTTCTGTATCATATACAATTTCTCCTGAGACAGGATAGAGAATTTCTTGCAAGTGTTCAATGAAAACAAAACACACATTTTAAAGTAGCCTACATACTGAGTAGGTATTCTGTAATTTAAAAATGATAGCGCACTAAATCTCTTACCCAGTTACTATAAGTAGTCATACAGATTATTCAAATATTACTAGTAGAATGGAAACTCCTACTCCCTTTTTCAAACCAATTTTTTGCTTCTTGCAGTTCGTTTAGGCAGCTAGGACTTGTGAAAGAAGAATACGAAAAAAATTCAGTCCTGAATACAGCCAATGGCACAATAAACACAGTTGAGCCAAGTAAGGGATTACGCACCATTAATGCATTAAATGTGTATGGCGGTATTAACTTTTTATCCCTTATATCGTATTTTATTTACAATTCAGGAACGAGGTTTTCATCCAGTAAGCTTTGATGTTGTCAATGTTAATATTGTGTCTGTTTCACTTGGGAATAAGGTTTTCTTCTTGTTTCAGTATACTTATTCAGATAATACGGTCTTTGTTTTTCGTATCCTGGGGATAACAGTCGTAATGTTGTTAATCATTAGAGAACGAACTTCTATGTAAATACATGTAGTCCATATTTATCAACAGTAATCTCACTAGACGTTTTGATTTATCTAGAGAAAATCAAAACTCGAGTGGGATTTAATTGACTATTACACGATTAGAAGAAAGTATATAAAGATTAGAAGTAACGAAGTACTCCAATACAATAAAATACTAATTGACTTACGAAAATACAACTGTCTTCAAATGTATTATTGTACCATCTCAACATTACAAATATTACGCTAGATGCATGCTAGATGGCAGTAGTGTCTTTATACAGACATTGTAATGATTACTATTCAATAAATCTTAATATTAAACAATCTCTGATACGTGACTATCCATAATATCATATAGCAGAATTTCTTTTTATCCTCTCAGAGCAGAAGCTATAACATAACCTAACTAATATACACAAGTGTTAGAAAAGTTTTAATTAACGACGATGACATAAAAAATAAACATGAATAATTTTAAAAGGAATAATTATTGAATGTACAATTTTCAAATTTGAATGTGGTTGGTGGTTCAATTGATGTTATATTGGACGTGTGCGTAATAGAAGTGGAACTCGTTGATTTAGGCCTACATGGTGTATTCAATTTATTCAGGATTTCGAATGGTGCTCTTCATTTATTTGTAAATCGGATTTTAGAAGATGCATAGGTATGATCAGTGATTTTTATTAATTCTTGTTCTTGAATGCCAATGCGAGTCATATTTGAAACTGCTGTGCATCGACTGGAGTGGTTTGTAATTTTATGTTTTATATATATATATATATATATATTTTTTTTTTTTTTTTTTTTGACGTCCAGACCAGCGCAGTTTGAAATGTTGGCAAACAAAGAAACAAATGCTAGGGACGCGATAAAATTAAACAAATGCTAGGGACGCGATAAAATTGTCCGATAAGCAGCCATGATTGGTTGAAATACGTCCTTTCGTACCGTTTTATTGGTCAAAAGTAGTATGACGTAGTAAGAGTGTAATAGTCAAGCTAAAATCAAATGTAGTTTGCAATATCTTTGTATATCACGATGTATGAAGTTTGAAAATTTTATTTTTATTTAATATTTAGTTTTTCGAGAATATCTTTGTATATCACGATGTATGAAGTTTGAAAATTTTATTTTTATTTAATATTTAGTTTTTCGAGAATATCTTTGTATATCACGATGCATGAAGTTTGAAAATTTTATTTTTATTTAATATTTAGTTTTTCGAGAATATCTTTGTATATCACGATGTATGAAGTTTGAAAATTTTATTTTTATTTAATATTTAGTTTTTCGAGAATATCTTTGTATATCACGATGTATGAAGTTTGAAAATTTTATTTTTATTTAATATTTAGTTTTTCGAGAATATCTTTGTATATCACGATGTATGAAGTTTGAAAATTTTATTTTTATTTAATATTTAGTTTTTCGAGAATGTAGAATTTAACAAACTTACCGATGTTTTTCGTAGGCCTTGTAAATTAAACTTACAACACACTTTCGGTAAGTAAATAAATCAAATCAACTTTTATTTATGTACTTACAAGTAACGAACTATCAGTGTCGCGCACCCTATGTGGTATGAGGAAATAACTAAATGTATTATTTTTCTAAATTAATTTGTTGGAGTGGAGATTTCTAAGAAAACAGGAATTAATATAACTTAGATAAGACGTAAGAGTGAAGACCATTTCGGACGACTTCGGTTGTTGCTCTGAGCGCCACTTGTAGGGTCGTGACTGAACGCGAAAACATCCAAGTAAAATACATATTCATGCATTAACCTATACCGGTATGCAATTTATTTACACTGATGTATAATTAATATGTCACCTACAGACATTTTCTCTATGCTGTTTATTTATATTGCTGTATATTAATGTGTCATCTACCTGCATTTTTGAAGACAAAACTAAACTTTCTATAATTATTTATTTTACTACAACATTTTCACAATCGTCGCGGCATAATAACAAATGACAAATACGAATAATAACAAATGAATGACACCTATCTACAAAGAACAAACGGCGATCACACATGGAAATGTTAGCGTCCAAAAACAAACTTACTTACTTACTTACTTACTTACTTACTGGCTTTTAAGGAACCCGGAGGTTCATTGCCGTCCTCACATAAGCCCACCATTGGTCCCTATCCTGAGCAAGATTAATCCATTCTCTATCATCATATCCCACCTCCCTCAAATTCATTTTAATATTATCTTCTCATCTACGTCTCGGCCTCCCTAAAGGTCTTTTTCCCTCCGGCCTCCCAACTAACACTCTATATCCATTTCTGGATTCGCCCATACGTGCTACATGCCCTGCCCATCTCAAACGTCTGGATTTAATGTTCCTAATGATGTCAGGTGAAGAATACAATGCGTGCAGTTCTGTGTTGTGTAACTTTCTCCATTCTCCTGTAACTTCATCCCTCTTAGCCCCAAATATTTTCCTAAGCACTTTTTTCTCAAACACCCTTAACCTCAGTTCCTCTCTCAAAGTGAGAGTCCAAGTTTCACAACCATAAAGAACAACCGGTAATATAACTGTTTTATAAATTCTAACTTTAAGATTTTTTGACAGCAGACTGGATGATAAAAGCTTCTCAACCGAATGATAACAGCATTTCCCATATTTATTTATTCTGTGTTTAATTTCCTCCCGAGTGTAAAATACAAACTTTTAAAAATAAATCTAAACAATAAAATTTAATAATTTACAATAATTGCTTCAAAATTGGTTTATGTTATTTTAAAATTAGCACTTCTCTCGACAACAGGAAATCAAATAGCTATATTCAAACTTTCAAATTCGTAACAGATGTACAGTAGCTTACTCGTATATCTCAACATTCATAATATATGCAAAACTTCGTTATATTCATTTTCAGTTAGTAATCGGGTTATTGCAGTGGTACGTGAAGATTCACTGTGAAAGTAAAACCCCAGCAGACATTGTGAATTTGAAATATAGTCCCATTACATTTTGATTGTGATGTTCAACGCAGTTTCAGTATAAGTATGTCCTCAATAACAACAGAAGAAGATTCCTTTTCGACTACTTGAAAGAAATGTTCGTAATTTGTTGTTTTAGTAGGAAGGAATGATGGATTGTGTGTAATTTGATATTCATATACAAATAATCAACATCTACTTGGAGGATTTAGTGAAGAACTGCTTTCAGAACATGGAGGGGTGATAGTAGGAGGAAAAAGAATAACGTGCATTAGATTTTCTGATGATATGGCCTTGTTAGCAGGAAAGGAGATGATGCTAAGGGATTTGCTACTGGAGCTAAATGACAGCTGTGAGCAGTATGGGATGAAGATAATAATATTATGAAACGATTTGCCGTTCTATATTAACTAGTGGCTTCTGCAGCAAATGCTGCAAAGTAAGTTCATTAGACGTTCAAATAAACATTTTTCAAATTTATTTTCAATGAAGAATACCAGCCATTCTGAAAGTTATTTGCTTCCATAATAATGAAAGATACTCTCTCTCTCGAGCCAATACTGAAGAGAACCACGCATATAAATATCTACACCACACCGCCATTAAATATATGAAAAAGACCCAACCCCACTTGATTAATAGCTATAAAAATATTTGATTTTTAATAATATTATTATCTTACATAAGTTTTATAGCTTTCAGTAACATATACTATATATACTATATAGCCACCACTCAGTAAAATATAGAAATCAAAATCTAATTTAAGTTATTCTCTACATCTGCTTATATAACCCCAAAACGTTTCACTTTCATATCATTAATATAGCATTAATATGTATAATTAATGAAAAATTGTCACATCATGGCATTAACTACAATAATATTTCATTTCTAATGGTAATAATGTGATCAAACCACCTCAAAGTTTGTAGTTTTTAATATCCAATACACAGCTGTACCCAGAAAATTACACACCACAGAATCGAACCTGTAAATTATTTTTAGTACCGGTATGTTAAGTTTTTAATAACCAATTTAATTTGAGCTCTAAATATGTCAGCATTCTTGCAGATCATGGCCTTCGTGTAATATTGTTTACTGTAGTGTGTGTTTTGTTTTATTCTGAAATGCAATTAGCTAGTTCTCAAAACTGACGACAGATGGATTTTGGAAAATAGGAAAATTACGTATGTTGAAAAATTGACATTTCACTGAAAACTACTATTTTTCTGAAAAACTTCGAGTTCCAAGCTTCAAAATGAGGGGTCATTTATTAAAATCCGTTCAGCCGTTTTCCCGTAATTTCCATTACCAATTCAAATTATATATATCGAGATTTAATACATGATTGTTGGCATAGCAACTCCTTTCTTTATGGATTATAATATCAAACTATCCATCATTACTAATGTGCTTTCTGACCCAAGAGTTCCTTGATCGCTTTCACTCTCTTCAGAGATGAAGCTGGCAATACTGAAGTTTCGGTTATTTTTTCAGTCACTAACTCAAGAGAGTGAAAGAACTTCCTCCATTTCTGGAAGAAATAATGTGTAATCTTGTTAGGTATTATACTGTGATTAGTTCGGCGTCGATATTGAAGATTGCTGAGAAATTGCTTACAAATTACCCCTGGACCATTTTGCCAGGAACAGTTTTCTTTCACGTGCCGTAAATACCCTACACTGCTTTATTCCCCTCCCGGAGGAAATCAATCTATGGATTTTATCGTCCTTCAAATTTCATTTACCTCTTCAAAAGACATATTGCTAATTTTTATATTTCCATTTCGTACAATATTTTGGTCATGGGACCAAAAAATAAATAAGATCTTCACTTCATAACAAAAATATTAAATATTATACTGTGATTAGTTCGGCGTCGATATTGAAGATGGCTGAGAAATTGCCTATAAATTACCCCTGGACCCTTTTGTCAGGAACAGTTTTCTTTCACGTGCCGTAAAGACACTACACGGCTTTATTTCTCTCCCGGAGGAAATCACTCTATGGATTTTATCGTCCTTCAGATTTCATTTACCTCTTCAAAAGACATATTTCTAATTTCATTGTCCTAGCTTGGATTTGAACCCTGGAATCTCGAATGACCTAGCAGTCTTCTGCCACAGTTCGCAGCTCTCTGGTCATGTTTGCATTCTATGTGGCGTAGTTCGCAAGTGTCCGTTCGTGTCCCCCATTCATTCCGTGCACAAATGGCAAACATAACCTAATATTGCTGTCCCCCATTATGAAATCCGTCTAAAGCCAGCTTAAATGGAATCCAACATGCATTTGTAATATTTACATACTCAATGAACTGATTTCAGCGAAATGTAGCATTATAAATGGATGAGCGATATAAATTCGTGGATTTAGAGCGACTTTTACACAACTGCTTACAGCGGAACAAAAATAAACACACTGACTTCAACCAGTGACAATTGAATGCTAACAATTCCACCACCGGCATAAAACCCATTTAATCATTTTCCAGATATAATCTGGAACGCCCCTAATTTCAGGCTATTGATTACTAGTTCCTGAATAGCCTCGGGAGGGCAGGCCTTTCACTGAGAGATGCCGTATCTGTACACAGCTTCAAGTCATACGTATATTGAAATTGTTATATTTCCCCGGCCCATTGTTCGCCGGTCTCACAATGACCACGCGACACTGCAACAGCCGCCGGATTTGTACGGATCCAGGTGCCTCCACTGGTCACGCCCACCCCCAGTCCGATCGCCCATTGTTTCCATCATGGAGCAAAAGGCAGATGGTTTAGATCCCAATATAGCCCTGAGCTCCTCCACCTCTCCATTTCCATCACAGCTCCTGATACTAATATCCCTTTCATACACGGAGCTTCTGCAAGACTGGCCGCTTCCGGGGTCATGTTGGCAACATGCACAAGTCATGGAGGCTTTGCAAGTCCCTAAGAAGATTGGAAAGTGACAGGCAATTTGTGGATTGTGAAATGTTATGCTGTTCGTGATTGTTATTGCGATAATGGTCGGGATTGTGAGGATGTTTGGGATTTGAAATAAAAGTTCAATTGAGTTTTTGAGAATTCTTTTCATATCTTTTCATATCCCATGCATTTAAATTTAACGAGGAGCCTTCTTGTCATTCCATGAGGCCAAGTCTAGAGACAACAATGCAATTTATAGTCGAAACGATTCACACATCAACATGACTCCAATGTGTTGATTGAAATTGTCATAATAATAATAATAATAATAATAATAATAATAATAATAATAATAATAATAATAATGTTATTACAGAGAATTGTATTCTTTTGGAAATTAAAGAACTAAAAGTTTTCAACTTAAGAAATGACAATATAACAAAAGAAAAGTAACGGGAAAGAATACGTGTTAAGAATGAGCAAAACAACATCTGAAGAAGCTTAGTGCGAAACGAGATATTTATTTATTTATTTATTTATTTATTTATTTATTTATTTATTTATTTATTTATTTATTTATTTATTTATTTATTTATTTTATGTTCGTCCATTCCGAAATGTATTAATTATACACCTGGTAGCAGCCCTTTAATGCACCTCATTAAAGTACACCTATTCATTAAAGTTCAGGTGTTCCACCAATCAGAAAACACCATTGTAGCAATATGAAAGCGCAAGTATCGATTGTTCTCGGATATGCAATCGAAAGACAACTAGCGAAAAGTCACGGAGACTGGAAATCCAATACTGTCGCAGAAGGTTATGTTCTGTTACTATAATAATTAACGTTAATTGTAAATAATATTCAAATAAATTCAATGTGTCATCTCGTTTTTCAATTCTAAATAAATTTCCAGGTTATATCAAGACTAATGTTCATGTTATTCTCTAGATTATATCAAGGTCAATGACATTCGTTCCTCGGAAAAAAAAAAAAACAATACTTTCGCGTTTGCGCACATCTCACAATTTAAAAGGTCAGTTCCGCTCTTCACTTAGATAACCATAACATGAATACTTATGAATAATTTCAAGTTAGAAATATGGTCGAGCATAAAAAGTCGTATGAAATTTGCCTATAATGGCAATTAAGACGCTCGTATGAAAATTATGAAACGAGCTTGCGCTCATTCCATGAGGCCTAGTCTATAGATAACAATGCAATTTATAGTCGAAACGATTCACACATCAACATGACGCCAATGTGTTGATTGAAATTGTCATAATAATAATAATAATAATAATAATAATAATAATAATAATAATACGGTTATTACAGAGAATTGTATTCGTTTGGAAATTAAAGAACTAAAAGTTTTCAACTTAAGGGCAGAGGATGGTATTTTTTTAAACTTTTTCCTATTTGGTGTAAAATATTAATTTTTGTATGTAGAGAGCTCATAGCTGTAGGAACTCATCCAAATAAAAATATTTTGAAAAAGGTATTTGGGGGCCCAAATTTGAAAAAAAAAAAAAAATATATATACCCAATGCAGGATTGTACTAAAACCGATATATCTAAACCGTTTTTAAAGATAGATTCAAACTTTTTGCAGTGTATTTGCAAAAACGTTCTACAAACTGTCTGTAACAGAATTTTGATATTAGTCCCTACGTTTGTAAAGTAAACAATTAAAATTTAATAACAATTTTCTGACTTCCTTTCTTGTAAACAAACGGACGTATTTTAAAATGGAATCAATTAACAAAATTCTGTTACAGAGAAAGGTTTCCTAATAGCCTAAAGAATGTGTGTTCTAAATTTCATGCATGTATCTTTAATAGTTCAGAAATTATATCCATTTATGTCTGGCGATGTAGCAAAAAAAAAGTTATGAAACCGATAAAATGGGCTGTGATTTAAAAACCGATAAAAGGCGTGGATTTAAAAATCCAAAATGTTAGCGCAGGAAGTTTAAAAATGACTTCATAACGTCCGAATAAGGGCACAAATATCCACAAAATGTTATGCTATGCATTCCACACATATCACAGAGTATTTTAAAGATTTTTTTTTAATTTACTCATTTTTCACCAAAATATAGCATCCTCCTCCCTTAAGAAATGACAATATAACAAAAGAAAAGTAACAGGAAAGAGTACGTGTTAAGAATGAGCAAAACATCTGAAGAAGCTTAGTGCGAAACGAGATTTGCGTCGACCGAAAAGACGATTAGGGACGATTTTCATATGTATTAAGCGAAACGAGTCGGGAGTTCAAATCTATGATGATGATGATCATTATCATCATCCTTGTCCTTTATAGATGACTTCAGTCAAAATTTGACTGGTTATTTCTCAGCGACACTGAACTTAGGTGTTATATACATGGTGAACCGTAAGTAATGTCATTAATTTCAGAGGGTTATTCTTTGAGATATTTCAAACAAAACAATTTAATACAAATTTAATCGTTTTTGTTTCCTTTTGAGATAAAAATTGTTTTATATGAAACATTTCATAGCGTGATTTGGGAAAGCCATTGATTTAATTCCCAATATGCTCAGTCAATTTAAGAGAGCAGTGTATTATGATAATAAATGACTGAAAGAATTTTAGTTTTTTTTTTTAATATGCAGAAATTTGATCCGAACAAATGTAACATTTCAAAATTCAATTTCAGAACGAATTTCTGCACATATGAGGACAAAACTAAAATTCTTTGTCTTTATCACGATACCACAGTCTAGTATATAGACCTACAGTCACGAAGTTCATTACGTAGGGAATATGCATCCATAAATAGTTGCTAACCACTAGGATCGCTTATATCGCCTCAATGCGAAATAGTACCGGCACAGTCTATTAAGGTAAACTGTAAAGACTGTGAAAGCGATGGGTTTGGAATTAAATGATGGTATGTTAATTTCCCGACAAAGAATAAAATTGTATTTGACTTTTTAAATGAATCTATATCTGCATGGCCAGAAAGTTTGGTTTGATTGCAAGAAAATCACGAAAGGGAAATGGGACATCAAATTATTACTCCTGCTCTTCCAGTCAAGTTAAACGACACAATATCCTTCTGTGTTAAAAACCTTGGAGGTGGATTTAAACTGGAATAACCAAGTAACCCATAATGCTACATTCCTTAAACAGCATTATTTTGGAAACACTAGTAATGCCCCACTTCGATTATTGTGATTTTTTGACTGACCTCAATGTCAACCAATCGCAAAGATTACAAATATAAATGACACTCGTCTGGAGGAAATTAAACACAGAATAAATATGGGAAATGCCTTGTTCTTTTTATTCACTTTACACCTACCTACCTTTGTTATCAGTCTGTCATCTAAAAAAGCTGCAAAATAGCCGCATTAGAATTTATAAAACAGTTATATTAACAATCTCGCTCTCGGCTTTGAATACCCTACCCAGTGACATCAGAGACTGTCGGAATTTGTACGTTCAAAAGCAAACTTATTAAGTATTTTCTTACCGCGTAGAGTAGGTTTAATTTTTACATAATCTATAAGGAAATGATTGAGAATAAGTACTTTGTTTTTAGTATTTGAAAATATTTGGGGCTAAGAGGGATGAAGTTACATAAGGAGAATGGAGCAAGATTAATCCAGTCTCACCATCAGAACTCCCTCAAATCCATTTTAATATTATCTTCCCATCTATGTCTGACAAAGGTCATTTCCCCTCTGGCCTCCCAACTAACACTCTTAAATTCGCCCATACGTGCTACATGTCCTGCCCATCTCAAAGTCTGGATTTAATGTTCCTAATTATGTCAGGTGAAGAATACAATGAGATGCAGCTCTGCATTGTGTAACTTTCTCCATTCTCCTGTAACTTCATCCCTCTTAGCCCCAAATATAAGAACCTTATTCTCAAAAACCCTCAATCTCTGTTCCTCCCTGGGAGTCCAAGTTTCACAGCCATACATAACAACCGGTAATATAACTGTTTTATAAATTTAACGGGATTTTTTGACAGCAGACTAGATGACAAAAGCTTCTCAAGAATAATAACAGGCATTTTAAATGGTTTAATATCCTGAGTGCCATTTGTAAATTTAATGTTAATTGTAATTATAATTGTAATTGTATTCTTAATATTGCAGTTGTAATCCATGGTAGAGGGGGAATGGAATTGATGGCCTTATCTGTACCAGGCTAAATAAATAAATAGATAAATAAATAAATAAATAAATAAATAAATAAATAAATAAATAAATAAATAAATTACTGGTCACTCTGGATAACATAATATATTGCGGAAATATAACTCTTAAAACGCAATACAGTTTCAGGAAGAAAATTAACTTGTTTAGGAGAAGAACATTTATTTAGTAACATTTAGTGCTTTAGGCTCAATGTTGATACCACTGAAGTGTCAGCCATCTTGATTCTTAGACCCTGAACAGTATATTGTTTTTAGTATACAAGTACAGTAAACCACCATATTCTTCCCTTCCTAGATCTCGTCTGCAACGTAACTTACGTGAGGTTGTCGATGAGGTCCGCAACACGCCACGCTGTGTAATTCCTAAGCCGCATTCAGTGGATGCCGCACGCCTTTATTTACTCGGTTGCTCCCATTTAATCAAGAGAAGAAACTCGCTCTACTTTCTTTCTTCGTCTTCTTCAAAAACCCGACGTGAATGCAGGCCCTGCAGGGAACTTGCTTTTAATTTAGAAGTCCAACAAAACAGTTTCCTTTCCTGAGAAATCAGACAACACAATGACAGCGAATCGACTTCGCACTTGCCGTCCGCGGAGGTGCGTATTGTAAAAAGTATAAAGTGAACGTTTTGTGCTCCTGGAAATATGTGTTTCATGATTTATTGGTTTTCGACACCCAACAGAGGGCCTTACGCATACCGTACCTTTTCTAATTTATGTAAAGATATTTCTCCTAAGCTTTGAATCGAATTTTCTCAATCATTAAGGAGTGAATGATTTACATAAAAATGGAATAACACAGTCAATGATAGTGATTTAAAAATTAAAAAAATCCATTGAGAAGTAAATTTATTTTTAACACGTTATAAACAAAACCCGTTACCATGTTAACCAAAACAAATGAGTGTGATAGATGAACAAATTCCGTTGTTCGATACATACAAATGTGTTACCATTTTGTGCATAAGTTAATTGTTTTATATGTAATACTTACTTACTGGCTTTTAAGGAACCCGGAGGTTCATTGCGGCCCTCACATAAGCCCGCCATTGGTCCCTATCCTGAGCAAGATTAATCCATTCTCTATCATCATATCCCACCTTCCTCAAATCCATTTTAATATTATCTTCCCATCTACGTCTCGGCCTCCCCAAAGGTCTTTTTCCCTCCGGCCTCCCAACTAACATTCTATATGCATTTCTGGATTCGCCCATACGTGCCACATGCCCTGCCCATCTCAAACGTCTGGATTTAATGTTCCTAATTATGTCAGGTGAAGAATACAATGCGTGCAGTTCTGTGTTGTGTAACTTTCTCCAGTCTCCTGTAACTTCATCCCCCTTAACCCCAAATATTTTCCTAAGCACCTTATTCTCAAACACCCTTAATCTATGTTCCTCTCTTAAAGTGAGAGTCCAAGTTTCACAACCATAAAGAACAACCGGTAATATAACTGTTTTATAAATTCTAACTTTCAGAGTTTTTGACAGCAGACTGGATGATAAAAGCTTCTCAACCGAATAATAACGGGCATTTCCCATGAATAATTTCAAGGGAAAATTGTTCCGGGGCCGGGTATCGATCCCGGGACCTCTGGTTGAATGTACCAGCGCTCTGCCAACTGAGCTACCCGGGAACTCCACCCGACACCGACTTGGAATTGTGGTTTTCTGGCGTTTCGTCAGCCCACGCGAGTTGTGTGGATATAAAGGGAAAAGTTGAGACGGTGTCGGGTGGAGTTCCCGCGTAGCTCAGTTGGCAGAGCGCTGGTACGTTCAACCAGAGGCCCCGTGATCGATACCCGGCCCCCGAACAATTTTTTCCCTTGAAATTATTCAAATCTGCTTTACAGGGAGCCTTACCTGAAAGACTAGATTTGCAGACATTTTCCATATTTATTCTGTGTTTAATTTTCTCCCGAATATCATTTATATTTGTTACTGTTGCTCCAAGATATTTGATTTTTTCCACCTCTTCAAAGGATAAATTTCCAATTTTTGTATTTCCATTTCCTACAATATTCTCTTCACGAGACATAATCATATACTTTGTCTTTTCGGGATTTATTTCCAAACCTATCTCTTTACTTGCTTCAAGTAAAATTCCCGTGTTTTCCCTAATCTTTATTTGAAGGTTTCGTAACAAGCTGTTTTTTTACGGTGATGGGTTGTTAGCCCTGCGCCCAACCCCCAAGCTGGAGGACCACCCGTCATCGGCTGTCCGCGACTGCTTATTCAATATATTCACAGCTACCTTCCATATCTGGAGGCCGTCTCCTCGGCAGCTGTTTCCAAACATTTATATGTTATATCTATTTCAAATTGTAACTTACTTTTGAATACTCCTATACAGTACATGAATTTGACATAGGCTAAGACAAAGGGTGCGACTTCTCTTGTAGCGACAGATTTCCAACAGTTAAAGAATTTCCTTTCTGAAAGTTTCATAACGCGTGACAATATTTCTAAAATATTTCCTAAGATGATCATTAGGGCTAGGATTTTGATGACCAATAAATCATGAAAAAATGTCCTAAAAACAATGCATTTATGACCTAAAAATCTTTCAAAAATGCCCTTAAAATGCCCTAAAATTGATCTTAAATAATTGGCTTAGTATGAAAAGAGGTTTTGTACTACTGAATATTTAGATTAGTAATTAAATTAAATTGTACATACTTTTTTCTAAGTAGCACACTTTAATTAATTATTTTACCTGATGTAGTTTCCATGTATGATAGTTTACCTCTGCATCGGCATGTGGACGTGAGGTCAGCAGTCGGCTGGTCGGTCTTGGCCCTTCATGGGCTATAGCTCCATGGATTTACTTTACTTTTAGTGTCCATGTAGTCTACCACAAGGCCACTCTTATCCGGAATTAGCAGGTATAGAGGAATCTATATTGAAGGGGTGGTTGGACTAATCCATTACATGGGGTGCACTACGTTAAAATGGCAATATTTGTGTAGAAAAACGATTAAAGTATCATACAAAATAATGGGTATTAATGGACAAAATATGTAAAGAAAATATCAAAGGTAATAAACATTATTTTAGATTAATAATGGGGACTTACGGCCAAAATTAAATGAAAATGCCTAAAAATTACCGAATAAAACAAAAGATGCTCTTATGAATTGAAACAGGCAAAAAAAAAAATTCCCTAACAAATATGTTTTAAAACACACAGTTTATCACATAACATACGTATAAATATTAAAGCAGCTATGTTTCTGGCTTACTAGAAAAAAGATGCAATTTCATCGAAATCCTAGCCCTAATGATCACAGATCATAGGTCAACAGGGAAAGAGCTACAGGGTAGTTATTGTTCAAATCTTTATCCTGGCTGCAACTTAGTAACCGTAGATCACTTCATTCGCTCTCTCTTCTGTTTCGAGTTCTCCACACTTCTACTCCAAATTATCTTCGTTCCCGGTTTAACTACATATCCTCCAATCACAATCTAAGCACTAGGTCACAGGGGAGCCAAATCCTAGCAATTCCTGCCCATAGAACATCCCACTATTCATCCTCTTTTACTGTCTCAGTCCCCCGTGAATGGAATTCTCTACCTCAGAAGATTAGGGGCTGCCAGACAATAACCACTTTCAAGAAAAGGCTAAACGATTTCTTACGGGCGCAGTCAAATTGAAGTTATAATTGTGATCGAGTTTAATAATTTAATTTAATTTAGGTATGACTATTTTTATTATTATTATTATTATTATTATTATTATTATTATTACATAATTATTTTATTGGTGTTGTGAAGATGAAAAGAATTGTCATTGTGTTATATTAATTATGTATTATATTGTCTTGTATTGTAGTACTGTATTGCTTTGAATTGTATTTTATTAATTATGTTATATTCATAGCATTGTAGTACTTTTCTATCATACTGGTTGAGTGGAAGGGAAGGCCGAATGGCCTTAACTCTGCCAGTTAAAATAAACCATTATTATTATTATTATTATTATTATTATTATTATTATTATTATTATTATTATTATTATTTTTTTACGTTGATTACATTTACAATCACGCAATCAGAATGCTAGGAATAATACGGTCAATAACTTATTCTTTTTCCACGCCCGATTCTCTTTTAATGCTATACTATACATTGGTGCGATCGAAACTCGAATATGCATCTGTAGTTTGGAACTCGATTACAACTACGGACTCGGCTAAATTAGAAAATATACAAAGAAAATTTATATCCTTATGTTCATTCAGATTTCTGCCCATTAATTCCGGGTATAGTTATGAGAGAAAATGTGAATATTTTAATTGTCAAAATCTATATGCTAGACGCCATGAGCTAGATTATCTGTTCTTTTGTAAAGTCCTCAAAGGTGATATATCCTGTGACTCTTTCTTAAAAAATATTACCTTACGTATTCCAACAAAAGATATGAGAGCCCACAAACTTTTCTATATTAGAAATTCAAAATTTCTTTCACCAGTCTCCAGATGCATTAAAAACGCCAACATGCATGGCTGCGAATTCGATCCCTTCAATGTATAGACTTTGTTTGCTCTTGGCAACGATTTATCATTTATGTATTATTTTAGGCATTATACTCAATTAACATTGTCTCATAGTATTCTTAGTTATCCATTCATCGTCATTATTGTAATTAATTGTAATTATATTTATGTGTAATAATTATTTTTGTTTTATGTTTTTTGTTATATTTGTGCTGAACTGTAATTGGCCACTGGCTGTTGTACAGCACATTAGATAAATAAAATAAATAAAAATAAATAAAAATAAAAAAAAATTATTATTATTATTATTATTATTATTATTATTATTATTATTATTATTATTATTATGTCTTGGGGCACAGTATATTTATATCATTTCTTTCGTAGAAGTTATAGATTTTTAATAGTAGGTGAATGAATTCTTTCCATCAGACGGAACACGTAGTATTGATTGCGTACAGTGTGATGTGAGGCATTTACCAATACTAGAAGAGCGGATTAGTAATATGGGAAGCACTTAGCTATGCAAAACGGGAGGGAAAAACTTTAAAGTTATTGATGCGGTGCAAAAGTTGTACGAAAATATTTTAACCACAAAGAGAGGAGGAGGTGAGACCTCCCCCACTCCCAAACTCCGGGATAAAGTATTGCGTTCGCCGGATCCTCCGGAGTCTGGATGTGGTCATCATTTACGGCACGAGAGTGGCTGAGAAATGTTAGGTGGGAAAGATATTGCAGCTCCTTCCGACCCGCCGGTCTGGGATGCAGCACACGAAGAAGTGCCAGAAATTATTTTGTGTGGTCTTGACTTATGGTCCACAACAGCAGTTTCCAAACATTTTTCTTCCCTTTTTTTCACCAATGTAGCATAGTCATAAATAAATGCAATTCCTCATATGACTATTACAGAAAATATATACATACCTGGGCTGCTGCCGTTGGATTTCCAACTATAAGTTGGCCATAGCAGATATATTTACTAGAAACCGACTCGGATTGCGTTCTTTATTTATGGAAAATAATAACATTCCCTAAAAAACATATTAAAAACAGGTACACATATCTTTTATTCTGGATGTCTAATAATAAGACAATCTTCAAGCTGCACTATACAGTGAGTCTCATACAGGGTGAGCCAAGAAGAAAGATACACGATGTGAGTGGTAATGCCGCATTTCGATTATTGTGACGTTTTGTTAAGTTACCTAAGTTCTGAACTGTCAGTCAAGTTACAGCGAGTTCAGAATATGTGCGTCAGATACGTATGCAACATTCGACGATACGATCGCATATCACCGTCCTTCGCAAGGCTTTCGTGGCTCCGACTTAAAGAACGTAGAAATTTACACTCCTTGTCATTGCTCTTTCGAATTCTGCACACTTCAACACCAAATTACCTTTCGTCTCGTTTCTCTTATCTATACTCTAACCACGACGTAAATACCAGATCACTTTTCTGTGGCATGCTAAGCATACTCCTTCATAGAACATCTCGTTATTCTTCATCTTTTACAGTATTCCACCTCGCGACAATGGAATTCCCTGTCACAAAGTATTAGGAGCTGCAAGACAATAAACACTTTTAAAAACAACTTAAAACATAACCTTATTAGCATTTCACTCCAATCATACCCACTTAAACTATCACTGTGTACATTGTTACTCCTTCCTTTAGACATCATCCTGATAGTGCTGTATTTTCAAAATTGTCTCATAATAATCTCTTTCTATTATCTAACATTATTTGAAATATATTAACATTCTATGTATTTTAGCTTAATTCTGCTACACAGTTTCTATTTCAGTGTTTAATTAATAGTTAATAGAATTTTGTTGTTTAATTCGTAAATAACTCTTTTATACATGTAGCTCTTATCTAAATCAAATTGTTGATTGTACGGCCTTAACTCTGCCAGCTAAAATAAATTATTATTATTATGATTATTATTATTATGATTATATTTATTATTATATTATTGGTGATTCTGAACAAAAAAGTTTCTATGAACATATGCCCTGTTCTAAACGTAAACTGACATACAGTTTTTTTAAAATGACGGGCGTCAGTCTCATGTCCTTCATCAGCTCTCATATGCCGACACAACCAAAACGACATAAGGTTGCAGTAGGATCAATTAAACGTAACCTGGGCGTTGGATCTGTCGCGGTGGAGTCATTTCTTGGCCACCGAGGTCACCCGACTTCATTGAATTTCTGTACGTGGCGTTGGCTTAAGAGCGAAGTCTATAAGCGCAAAGCGGAAACTCCTCGCTCGGATTTTACATTCACAAGCATTACAAGTAAAGGAATGTCCGAATCAGTTCAGATCAGCAACACAGCAGCTTTTTACATGAGCTGCAAAGTGCATGGAAGTTGACGGTGGACTTTTTGAACATGTTCTGTGAAGAAAAGTACACAATTAAACAGAACATAAGGTAACAATGTTTCAATTTACTAATACAGTGAAACCTCTCATTTACGGACATCGAAGGGACGTAACAATCTGTTCGCATCTGAGAGGTGTTCTTAATTGGGAGGGAAGCTCCCCAATCTAAGAGTAAATTTATAATATGCATTATGTATCCCTTCACGCTTTAAATGAGATGTATTACTGTAGTTTAATTCTAAATACAGTCTACTGTATTAAGTAAATTCTTTGCAACTTTTAACTACAGTAGATAAGACCGAAAAAGGAAAATACAGTACCGTGCAAGGCAGTTTTATTCTAGGTCTACAGTTATGCAGCACTGTAATTTACAGTTTTCAGCTTAACCTTTACGTTCAGGTGCCATGTCTCTCGAAACAGAACAACTGATTGAAGTGAAGATAATAATCCTACTAACCCTATCATGTGTCGAATACAATTTCATGATCGTGGAAACCTTGGACCCATCAGACAGGTTAAATTTTATGATTTTGTTTATCCACCCGCTTCCAGCTAACAAGGGTTAACCAGCTGGACTAGTGGTAGCCTACGAAACCCTTATTGTCTTCTTTCATGTTACAAATTTTCTGTACAGTTCTCAAAACTAAATTTTCCATTTTTGTAACAAATTATCTCTTGAAATTCAAGTTCTGTACGTAGTCAGAAGGTAAAGCAAGCTTTAGGAATGTGAAACAGCTGTCCATTTCCGTGTCTGAGAGTGTCCGTAAACGAGAGTTAAATTCATTATTATTTCTATATTATGTCAGTTGGGACATAAAAATCTGTCCTATATGAGGAGTGTTCGTATCTTGGGGGTGTCCGTAAGGAGAGGTTTCACTTTACCTGCAACATTCATGTTCCTCATTGCTTCCAGTAGTTTTCTCCGAAACCTTTAAGAACGGGACATATGTTCACATAAACTTTCTTGTTCAGGATCATCAATATTATCATCCCTCAAACCATGTACCTTTCCTCCTGACTCATTCTGTATTTAAAAATTTCATCGTGAGGTCACCGAGGACCATTTCATGCTCGCTTGTGAACAACTGTCAAGATCTACTCCAATTGTTTCAGTTGGATTACAAATCCTCCTCCTCCTCCTTCTTCTGCTGCTTCTTCTTCTTATTCTTTCCTACAAGGATTGAGTCCAAGACCCGTTTATTCTACGGTAAACATAGTATTTTTAATTGAATTGAAAGACAGGGAAATGGGAGGAGAAACTATAAATCGTAGGCGAAAACCCATCCTTGTAAGGGAGTTCGGGACTGAGAAAAACTGAATATGTGAGCACCAAACCTATTGGCCACTTGTCCTACTCTGGGTTTCGCTGCTCCACTGAAGGAACACTATAACATTTTTAAGGGGAAAAAGCAGAAGATGAACCTAACCTAACAGCTGCCACACATCTCATTTTACGTCTTCCCAATTCACGTTTTCCATAGTGTTTATATAGCAGTGTACCACGTGGGTATCTACTGATAGGCATTCGTAATACAATTTGTCTCTGTTCTTCTTGATGTAGGCCTAGCTTATTCTAATCTACAGTATTTTCCTCTCCAAAGTTTCTTATAATTTCCTCACTTCTTATTTTATCTCTTAGAGTTTCTCCAAAAATTAATCTTAGGAATCCCATGTGTACTGCTTCTAATTTTTTTTCTTTATATTTTTAAAGACAAGTTCGACTCTCGTACTTAGAAGTTGGTTTAAGGAGAGAGGATGGTATTTTTTGGTGAAAAATGAGTAAATTAAAAAAAAATCTTTAAAATACTCTGTGATATGTGTGGAATGCATAGCATAATATTTTGTGGTATTTGTGCCCTTATCGGATGTTGAGACGCCATTTTTAAACTTCCTGCGTTATGGATTTTTAAATCACTCGCCCCTTTTTATTGTTGTTTCCGGTAAATTGAATTAAAAAAAATATATATATATTCCTTTAAAATACTCTTCGATGTGTGTGGAATACATTACATAATATTTCGTGTGTGTTTGTACCCTTATCGGATGTTGAGACGTCATTTTTAAACTTCCTGCGCTATGGATTTTTAAATCACTCGCCCCCTTTTATCGGTTTACGGTAACTTCATTTTGTTTGCTACATAGCCAGACAAAAATGGATATAACTTCTAAACTATTAAAGATACATGCATGAAATTTAGAATACACATTCTTTAGACTATTAGGAATCCTTTCTCTTTAACACAATTTTCTTAGTTGATTTCATTTTAAAACTACGTCCGTTTGTTTACAAGAAAGGAAATCAGAAAATTGTTATTCAATTTTAATTGTTTATTTTACAAACGTAGGGACAAATATAAAAATTCTGTTACAGACAGTTTGTAGAGCATGCTTTTGCAAGTATATTGCAAAACACTGGATGAATCTACCTTTAAAAATGGTTTAGATATATCGGTTTTAATAAAATCCTGCATTGGGTATTTTTTTTTCAATTCTGGGCCCCCGAATAATTTTCTTTTATATTTATTTTTGGATGAGTTGCTACAGCTATGAGCTCTCTACACACAAAAAAATTAATATTTTACACGAAATAGGAAAACAGTTTAAAAAAATACCATCCTCTCCAATGTAATCTTAATTGAATTTCTTTTGTTATGATTTCTAAAAAATGTCTTTTGATACAATAGTTTAATTTGTCACGTTTTCTAATATTTTTCTGTAAGTCTTAGTTTATATCTAAGT
This sequence comes from Periplaneta americana, assembly GCA_025594305.2. Classification (NCBI taxonomy): domain Eukaryota; kingdom Metazoa; phylum Arthropoda; class Insecta; order Blattodea; family Blattidae; genus Periplaneta; species Periplaneta americana. The sequence continues at coordinate 183,060,984 of JAJSOF020000005.1, read as the reverse complement.
CTAAATATTTTGACATTATATTTAAAGATTAGTGATCATGATTGATAAAGAAAAATAAGTGAGGGTTAGGAGATCAATACGCCAGCAGGGAGGATCCAAAAAAAATTAGTTGAAATACGGGGGTTGCCGGAATAATGGGAGACTTGCTCTTATCCGTTTAAATAACATACCGTGTGAAATACTATACCAAGTTGTCTGTATTCAGATGTTCCAGTGTCATCACCATGGTAACGAGCCGGTTCCGGCTTTATGCTTATTTGACATTATTTGTTTATTTAGCAATGTGGAATACTGTGTACCATTTTAATGTAGACTACATAACTTGCGATTATCCTGTACAAAGGCAGGTTAAATTCTCTACATTTGTTTCGTGGTTTGTTTTATTATGAAAACTGCATTAATTGTTGAACAACCATTTTGAAAGCCATTGGATTACCAGTCTCGTTTATTATTGTGTCTTGACATTTAATCTTGGATTATGTTTGTAGCTTACAAGGTCTCCGTTACATTCTGCATCAGACTGCGAACGGGGAGCCCCAGGGCTGTGAATTAAACAGTGCCTTATTAACCTTACGAATTATGAGCTCACAGCTAGTTTCCCGGAAGCGTCTTTGACACACTCAAAGAAGATGTGCCTGGCGCTAACCATCCACACTAGGGGCTACCTGAGACCGAGTTCCTCGTATCATCATCTCCTCCTCCTCCTCCTCAAGACGTCATCGTCTTACCCGTTCACCACTATCTCTTTCTCTTTCACTGACTCATCTTGTTTAACTAACTTTCAGTCTTCTTTTCTTACATCTGTTCATTTTGAGGGAAATGAAAAATAATGTGAGAGAGAGTAAGATTGAGGAAAGACGGGTGAAGAAAATATGAGGAAGAAGGTAAAGATAAAAAAGAAAGAAAGAAAGAAAGGAAGGAAGAAAGAAAGAAAGAAAGAAAGAAAGAAAAAGGGGAGTAGGAAGAGGTTTATTAGAAGTTAACAATTCTTATCTCTAGGGCTAGGATTTTGATGACCTATAAATCGTGAAAAAAATGTCCTAAAAACAATGCATTTATGACCTAAAAATCTTTCAAATATGCCCTTAAAAATTCCCTAAAAATTGATCTTACATAATTCGCTTAGTAGGAAAAGAGGTTTTGTACTACTTAATATTTAGATTAGTAATTAAATTAAAATTTACATAGTTTTTTCTAAGCAATACACTTTAATTAATTATTTTACCTGATGTAGTTTCCATGTATGATCGTTTACCTCTGCGTCGGCATGTGGACGTGAGGTCAGCAGAAAGCTGTTCGGTCTTGGCCCTTCATGGGCTGTAGCGCCATGGATTTACTTTACTCTAGTCTACCACAAGGCCACTCTTATCCGGAATTAGCAGATATAGAGGAGTCTATATTGAAGGGGTGGTTGGACTGATCCAATACATGGGGTGTACTACGTTAAAATGGCAGTATTTGTGTGGAAAAACGATTAAAGTATCATACAAAATTAATGGACAAAATATGTAAAGAAAATATCAAAGGAAATAAACATTATTTTACATTAATAATGGGGATTTAAGGCCAAAATTAAATGAAAATGCCTAAAAAATTACCGAATAAAACAAAAGATGCTCTTATGAGTTGAAAAAGGCAAAAAATTCCCTACCAAATATGTCTTAATAACACTCAGTTTATCACATACCATATAAATACTAAAGCAGCTATGTTTCTGGCTTGCTAGAAAAAAGATGCAATTTCATCAAAATCCTAGCCCTACTTATCACCTTCTCTCTTCATTTCCACATCATTTTCCACCTATTTTACTTTATCCTCTTCCTCTCTTTGGCTCTCCAATTCTAATTCGTCTTGTTTCTTCTCTCATTTATCTAGCATTTTCTTATTTTCTCCTTTTAGGGAACGTGTCTGTTAAAATTGACCGAAAAAAAGTTTTTTTTTTCGCATTTTCATAAAATAAGATTTCTCATTAAATTCTGAACGGTTTTATATATGGTTATATACAGTATGTTCCGACAATTTTTAAATGTCCCTGTTGCTTACAGTTTCAAATCCTGTAATAATTTTATGATAATAATCAGCCGAGATACAGACATATTGCATTTCAATCTTTCATACTTTTCTGCCAAGGGAAAGTCTTTCACTGCAAACCCAGCATTCTCCAATCTTTCCTACGTCTCTCTTCCTCTTAGTCTCCACATAATATAACCCACATATCTTAATGTCGTCTATCATCTGGTACCTTCTTATCCCCCGAAGTTTTCTCCCGTTCACCATTCCTTCCAGTGCATCCTTTAGTAAGCAGTATCTTCTCAGCCAGTAAACCAAACGGATTACTTTTCCTCTTCCTGATTAGTTTCAGCATCATTCTTTCTTCACCCACTCTTTCCAATACAGCTTTATTTCTTATTCTGTCTGTCCACTTCTCACACTCCATTCTTCTCCATATCCACATTTCAAATGCTTCTATTCGCTTCTCTTCACTTCGTCGTAATGTCCATGTTTCTATCATACTCCATACAAAAAACTTCACTAGTTTCTTCCACAGTTCTTTATCAAAAAGTTCGCAGGAGAAGCTCCTTTTTCTATTAAAAGCATTCTTGGCCATTGCTATCCTCCTTTTGACTTCCTGGCAGCAGCTCATGTTACTGCTTATAGTACACCCCAAGTATTTGAAGCTGTCCACTTGTTCTACGGCCTCATTTTTAATTCCCACGTTTACCTTCTTTATTTTTCTTCCGAATAATATGGTCTTCGTTTTCTTTGCATTTACCTTCGTCACATACTGCTCACAGCTGTGATTTAACTCCAGTAGCATATCCTATCTCTTAGTATCATTTTCTTTTCTGTTAACAACGACATATCATCAGCAAATCTTATACACTTTATTTTTCTTCCTCCTACTATCACCCGTCCCATGTTCTGAAGACAGTTCTTCACTAAATACTTACTTATTCGAAGATATTTATAATGCTTGTAATTCTTTTGTTTCATAACTCAAGACTGGACATAAAAAAGCTGTAAGTACCAAAGTGGCAAACCAAGAAAACAGAGCTTTCTTGTGCGACCTGTAATGTAATTTCATAAGTTTTGCAAGTCTATGAGAGAAGCTAGGTTGTAAGTAAAATTACAATGCCACAATCATTTTTATTAGTGGGTTGAGCCACAGACATAGACTTTTTTAAAATTAACTTTCAAAGTTATTCGCAGTTACAACCTTTTATATGTCAGGCTTCAGCTGTTGTCTGCTTTCTTTTACCTTCAGTAGCTACTCTCTTTTCCTCTTCATTTTAGTGTTCTTCAGTTGCTGTTCATTTTTCCTATTTACTTCACCTTTAGTTTTCTTTCTATGATTATGTGTCGTGACCAGAATATTATACGAAATGGAAATATAAAAATTGGAAATTTATCTTTTGAAGACGTGGACAAGTTCAAATATCTTAGAGCAACAGTAACAAATATAAATGATACTCGGGAGGAAATTAAACAGAGAATAAATATGGGAAATGCCTGTTATTATTCGGTTGAGAAGCTTTTATCATCCAGTCTGCTGTCAAAAAATCTTAAAGTTAGAATTTGTAAAACAGTTATATTACCGGTTGTTCTTTATGGTTGTGAAACTTGGACTCTTACTTTGAGAGAGGAACATAGATTAAGTTTGTTTGAGAATAAGGTGCATAGGAAAATATTTGGGGGCTAAAAGGGATGAAGTTACAGGAAAATGGAGAAAGTTACACAACACAGAACTGCACGCATTGTATTCTTCACCTGACATAATTAGGAACATTAAATCCAGACGTTTGAGATGGGCAGGGCATGTAGCACGTATGGGCGAATCCAGAAATGCACATAGAGTGTTAGTTGGGAGGCCGGAGGGAAAAAGACCTTTAGGGAGGCCGAGACGTAGATGGGAGGATAATATTAAAATGGATTTGAGGGAGGTGGGATATGATGATAGAGAATGGATTGATCTTGCTGAGGATAGGACCAATGGCGTGCTTATGTGAGGGCGGCAATGAACCTTGGGTTCCTTAAAAGCCATTAAGTAAGTAAGTAAGTTAGTTTTCTTTCTGCTTCCTGTCCTTTCAGTTATCTTCCATGCTTGTAATATTCCCTTTTGTTGTCCTCTACTCCCTCACATCTGAATGGAATTCGCTGGATCATACATCAGGCTGTGCATCGAGTCTCAGAAGAATGTGGGCAAGATGGGAGAGGTGAATAGTTTAGCTTCTGGCATGAGATACAGCAGCTGAGTCCAACAGATCCAGTTTATAGTGAAACCGCATTTGTAGGAAGGACCCCGGGCTGCAGGCGGCTTATTACAGAACATCGAAATCCGATTCCATCCCTAAACTTTGACAGGGAAGAGGGATGCGCCGGTGCGTCACAGGGCGGGTTAACAGGTAGCCGAGTCGGGCTTCATGTGGAGCCCCCAGCTGGAAAACCACCGAACAGCACGGCCGCTTAACAGATCCACTCATTTCAGCTGTCAGCACACTCTGCTGGCAAGGACTACAACTCCACTACTTTTAATACCGATTTATGTGTATCAAATTGTAGCTTGGTAGCTGTCGGCACAGCTCAGGCATTTAGCTGCCTCTCTCCGATTTGGGTTCGACTCCCGCCTAAAGTGATTAATAGGGCTTGGATTTTTAGGTGCTGAAATCGGAAAATTTGTGACAAAAAGGGAAAAATATTGAATTATGTTTCAATTTATTTTATGCTCGACCATGCCGAAATGTAGTAATTATACACCTGGTAGCAGACCTTTAATGCATGTCATTAAAGTACACCTACTCATTAAAGGTCAGGTCTTTCAGCCATTGACGACTCAGGTTACAACTGTTCAGCCAATGACAAGGCAGTTTTGTACCGTTATAAAACCGCAAGTATCGATTATTCTCGGATATGCAATCGAAAGAGAATTAGCGAAAAGTCACGGAGGCTGGAAATCCAATACTGTCGCAGAAGGTTATGTTCTGTTACTATAATAATTAGCGTTAATTGTAAATAATATTCAAATAAATTCAATTTGTCATCGTTTTTCAATGTTTTTCAATGTCGTTATAATCAATAATATTATCAAGTTTAACGGGACTACGTCAAGGTCAATGACATTATTGTTCCTCGGAAAAAATCAATACTTTCGCGTCTGCGCACATCTCACAATTCACGACCTAGAACAAGGTCACTTCCGATCTTGTCAGATACAAATAAAATGTATACATCTGAATAATTTCGTTAATTGGTCGAGCATAAAAAGTCGTATGAAAATAATGGTAATTAAGAAGAGCATGAAAATTATGAAACTCTTGCGCTCGTTTCATAAATATCCATACTCGCTTCTTAATACCTTCATTATAGGCTCGTTGCATAATGTACTATTATGCTCGACCATGCCGAAATGTAGTAATTTATACACCTGGTAGCAGCCCTTTAATGGACCTCATTAAAGTACACCTATTAATTAAAGTTCAGGTGGTCCACCAATCAGAAAACACCATTGTAGCAATATGAAAGCGCAAATAGCGATTATTCTCGGATATGCAATCGAAAGACAACTAGCGAAACGTCACGGACACTTGAAATCCAATACTGTCGCAGAAGGTTATGTTCTGTTACTAGTTACTATAATAATTAGCGTTAATTGTAAATAATACTCAAATAAATTAAATTTGTCACCTCGTTTTTCAATATCTAAATCAATTTCAAGGTTATATCAAGATTAATGTTCATTTTACTCTCTAGATTATATCAAGGTCAATGACATTTGTTTCTCGGAAAAAAATGAATACTTTCGCGTCTGCGCATATCTCACAATTTACAGGATATTGCACGAGGTCAGTTCCGCTCCCCAGTCAGATAAGAATAAAATGAATACCGTAATTTCACACAACTATGGTCCTAAGCCACAACTATGGTCCAAACACACGCACTCACGAAAACAGTGATATCTCAGTTCCTAGTGACAGTTAGTGACTATTTAAATACTAAAGCATAGAGCATAGATATAGTAATATTGTGAGGATTATGAAACGTATCCTGTCTGCCATGTTTTGTCGCTAGTCAACTGTCAATTGGAGTTAGGTTTTGCATGTTACCTCGTCCACTGGAAACTTTCTCTGCCATCAGTTACCACAACAAGAATTTCTGTGTTCTTGATGGTCTATATGACAGGTAATTTAGTATTTACATACATTTAATGAATATTTTTACAGTTGCATATGTATTTTCATATTTATTGGAAGATTAATAAAAAAATGGTACTTGGAGTTCAACTATGGTCCTATCATTTTTGTGGACCAGAGTTGTGTTCCGACTTTTGGTTTCGGTTCTTACATTACAGAATGTTTTTTATAGCTTCTGATGGTGCCACCTAATAAAATTTTTCGTAGAAAGTTGACAGGAAGGTCCCATAAGCCATATGATGACAGAAGTATACTGCATGAAAATAAACTAAACTCACCTGATCGACAGTGGTTCTTCTTGTCTTCAGAAAAAAAGCATTCGTGCATTCGTCGAACATGCTATATCCATGTCCAATCTTGGATTTCTGATAACGTTATTCTACTTCTGGTGTAATGTGAAAATGTACCTGGATAGCCAAGACCGCAAAGTACCAGCATTCACTAAGAATCTACCTGGAAGACGTTGGGCAAAATGCTTTTCAGAACATCACAAGAATGAATTATCACAGGTTTTGCAGTCTCCAAATGTGACCGATCTGATGCAACTACTAAACAGAACTTGTTTTCGAAATTGGAATACCATTGGCGGCAAATGCTTGACGAGTGAAAAGGGACACCAGATGGAAGAAGCATGCCAACAGATTCCAAAAATGTATTTTCTCCATTGTTAAATAAGCTCTGGAATAAAGTTACTGTATTCCGATATCGCAAGCAAATTTGCAGTTGGATTCAGGAAAGTTGCAATCTTTCCTCTTTGTGCAGTTGAAGTTCTAGGAAGTGTGCCATCATGTTCTGATCCTAACGTCAGAAACCCAGAAGGAAGTGCTGTTTCAGACACATATATAGAAATGACAACGAATCAAGCAATAGAACAAGGAACATCATAAAGAGGAGAAAGAAGAAAATTGATGTTGAGTCAGGTAAAAGTATTTCAGCAGCAGATGTTGAATTTTTGCATTACCATCAACCTCCAAAATTGCAATTTGCTCAAGCAGAAACAAAGGTTATTGCAAGGGGAAGGCAGTAGAGAGTTCTACCGTGAAAGATGAAGATGGATATTCCTTGGCATCAGATCTTCATTGAACTTGTCAGACATTGAAGAGACACCCGAAGATACTTCAAACCATCCTTAAAAGATATTAAACGATCTATCAGTAAGCCAAAGTAGCGAAGTACGAAAAGGAAGCTTTTCCACGTGCCTGAACTTGAAGGTCTATGGAGTTAAACAAAAAATTAACCAACTGATTATGTATCTGTTTGAGAATGTTTGATTTTGATTAAGAATGGTTGTCTTAATTTTTTTTTTTTTTTTTTTTTTTTTGGTTTTATATTGATTTCATTATTTGATACAATTTAAAATTAAGAAATAAATAATTTTTCTCACTGTCTTCTGCAAAATCTGTATGTTATATTAAAAATTATTCACTGTGGTATGACACAGTTGCAAAACATCTTCTCAACTGTAGTCCATGAGCGATTTATATTAGGATATATTCTATGGACTATAGTTGTGACTTCATGACACAACTATATTCCACAGTTTATGAAAAGATGTTCCATATACCAACTACCTTTCGAATAACAAAAGTGTTTGCTATTAATTGCTGACCTTTCTAAAGTTGATATCAACAAAATAAATTCTTCTAATAGTTTTATTTTGTAAATTACATTAAGAAATCTAAAAAGTGATGAGATATTGGACCATAGTTGTGTGAAATTACGGTACTTATGAATAATTTCAAGTTAGAAATATGGTCGACCATAAAAAGTCGTATGTAACTTGCCTATAATGGTAATTAAGACACTCGTATGAAAATTATGAAACTCGCTTGCGCTCGTTTCATAAACATACTCGCATCTTAATTACTACCATTATAGGCTCGTTATAATGTACTATTATGTGAATGTAAACAATAATGTGCAGTACTTACCAGTATAAATTATGCTGTCTCGCCAACTGCTGAAGACTTACAATACACCAGCCGTGGCGAAAATGTGACTCACGAGCACATTGTGGCTCGCAATGATAGCTATGCGCTTCCTACCTCCCACAAACCTCACCCTCCCACTCACTGGAATCAAACTCCGTTCCATTTGTATTTGTCTCTGACCTGCGAGTGGCGTATCGTCGCAATGTCTCTCTCGAAACCATGTACCTCTACAAAAACGAAAGTTTCAAGTAGAATGGGAGGACGCATTTTTTTTGTTGCCAATATGATGGGAGGAAATTAAACGCAGAATAAATATGGGAAATGCCTGTTATTATTCGGTTGAGAAGCTTTTGTCATTTGAGGTCACGCCTTATTGGTGTTACGAGGTTCCAACCAATCTTCGACTGCTGACTTGAAATTGACTACTATTTATTTTAGGACTGTATTTTTGTATGACTACTATTTATTTTAAGACTGTATTTTTGTAATACGTTCTCTCATATTGCATGAAAGACAACTTGAGTTAGCTTCCCCTGTTCAAAATTTCATGCTACGCCACTGGCTAGCTCCACCCGTCACTTTGCGATAAATGTGTATAGTAGCCTCGTTTAATTATTAGGCAGCGGCATTCCTTTTAAGATTCATAGGTCTTTATTGGATGCACCGATAATAAAATGAAAATGCGACGTTGTCACGTCTTGTTTGTTGCTGCTATATATTAATATAACATGGAGTATTGGAGCGGCCTTCAAAAGACTTGACGACAATGGACAGCGACATAATTAAAATTATTGAAACTACAAAGCTTCCGTCCATACACTCCGCGTGGAGTATTGGAGCGGCCTTCAAAAGACTTGACGACAATGGACAGCGCGACATAATTAAAGTTATTGAAACTACAAAGCTTCCGTCCATACACTCCGCGTGGAGTATTGGAGCGGCCTTCAAAAGACTTGACGACAATGGACAGCGACATAATTAAAATTATTGAAACTACAAAGCTTCCGCCCATACACTCCGCGTGGAGTATTGGAGCGGCCTCCAAAAAGACTTGACGACAATGGACAGCAACATAATTAAAATTATTGAAACTACAAAGCTTCCGTCCATACACTCCGCGTGGAGTATTGGAGCGGCCTCAAAAGACTTGACGACAATGGACAGTGCTACATAATTAAAATTATTGAAACTACAAAGCTTCCGTCCATACACTCCGCGTGGAGTATTGGAGCGGCCTCCACACTCCGCGTGGAGTATTGGAAAAGACTTGACGACAATGGACACTTGACGCAACATAATTAAAATTATTGAAACTACAAAGCTTCCGTCCATACACTCCGCGTGGAGTATTGGAGCGGCCTTCAAAAGACTTGACGACAATGGACAGCGACATAATTAAAATTATTGAAACTACAAAGATTCCGTCCATACACTCCGCGTGGAGTATTGGAGCGGCCTTCAAAAGACTTGACGACAATGGACAGCGACATAATTAAAATTATTGAAACTACAAAGATTCCGTCCATACACTCCGCGTGGAGTATTGGAGCGGCCTTCAAAAGACTTGACGACAATGGACAGCGACATAATTAAAATTATTGAAACTACAAAGATTCCGTCCATACACTCCGCGTGGAGTATTGGAGCCTTATTGACGATGGCGGCGACATTTAAAAAAAACTACAAACTTGACGACAATGGTCAGCGCGACATAATTAAAATTATTGAAACTACAAAGCTTCCGTCCATACACTCCGCGTGGAGTATTGGAGCGGCCTTTAAAAGACTTGACGACAATGGTCAGCGCGACATAATTAAAATTATTGAAACTACAAAGATTCCGTCCATACACTCCGCGTGGAGTATTGGAGCGGCCTTTAAAAGACAATTGACGACAATGGACAGCAACATAATTAAAATTATTGAAACTACAAAGCTTCCGTCCATACACTCCGCGTGGAGTATTGGAGCGGCCTTCAAAAGACTTGACAACAATGGACAGCGCGACATAATTAAAATTATTGAAACTACAAAGCTTCCGTCCATGCACTCCGCGTGGAGTATTGGAGCGGCTTTCAAAAGACTTGATAACAATGGTCAGCGCGACATAATTAAAATTATTGAAACTACAAAGCTTCCGTCCATACACTCCGCGTGGAGTATTGGAGCAATGGCCATAATTAAAATTATTTCAAAAAGACAATGGACGACAATGGTCAGCGCAACATAATTAAAATTATTGAAACTACAAAGCTTCCGTCCATACACTCCGCGTGGAGTATTGGAGCGGCCTTCAAAAGACTTGATAACAATGGACAGCGCGACATAAAATTAAAATTATTGAAACTATAAAGACTTGACGACCAGTCCATTACAAACGTCCATACACTCCGCGTGGAGTATTGGAGCGGCCTTCAAAAGACTTGACGACAATGGATAGCGCGACATAATTAAAATTATTGAAACTACAAAGCTTCCGTCCATACACTCCGCGTGGAGTATTGGAGCGGCCTTCAAAAGACTTGACAACAATGGACAGCGCGACATAATTAAAATTATTGAAACTACAAAGCTTCCGTCCTCTGAAACTACAAAGCTTCCGTCCTCTTTGACACCGCTAGCCTACTAATTGAACGTGGCCACTATAACAGTTGCATTTCTATTACGTCACAATTTCGTGGTGCTGGCAACACTGGATGATGATGATGATGATGATGATGATGATGATGATGATGATGATGATGATGATTAGTGGTAACTCTGCTGTGTTAAGCAGGCAGTATCCGATCCCTTAAAGAGCCAAGTTGCGTGAATCGGTTGCGAACTCTATTTGGCAGCGTCTTCTTCACCTGTGGCACATTGCAAGTTTAATTTGAAGTGGTCTTCATTTACGGCGGAGGACGGCACTGAGGAAGGAAACCATAAAGCTGGTTATAACCCAGACACTCCGCAAGTAATCCTCCGACCAAATTAGGACAACGTGGGAGAAGACCCAGCTTTATAGTGCCCCAAGTTCTTTGCTTCTCACACAAGATAGCAAATAATGCCTGCGGATTATAACAGCGGCCTCTTGCTGCTAAAATCCGGTCTTAAAACAAGAAACACTTTAGAAGATGCTTCATTTTCACATGTGCAGTATGCGCATGCGTATACTTGGGTCGCTTCATAGCTGTAGTATTCCGGACCCCCGTGTGTTCTGTGGTTATTCACACCGATTAATTTTCTCGTAAAAGTTTAATTCGTTTTACTAAATTTAATAGTAAAATTTATGTCACTTCAGTAGTTAACGACTGAATATAGGCCTATCTCGGATAAATGGATTGCAAGCCTGGGAGTTTAGTTTGGAATTCAGATCACAAATGTAAGCCTTCTTCATGAATGAGAGGACTCTGGGAAAAATTTATAGCTTAGAATCTAAGCTCTGATAGCGGAAGTTGAACCTGGAATCGGGAAAATTGAGTTCAGATGTTAGCATTTATAATAATAATAATAATAATAATAATAATAATAATAATAATAATAATAATAATGAATAATGATTTATTTTAGCTGAGCTAGAGTTAAGGCCATTAAGGCCTTCTCTTCCACTCAAACAGCATTAAAAAGTATACATACATACTTGTTAGGAAGATGATGATGATGATGATGATGATGATGATGATGTATCAACAGTACCGTATGTATGAACTTATCAACGAATTCAACAATTTGATTTAGATAAGAGCTATATGTATACAAGAGTTATTTACGAATTAAACAACAAAATACTATGAACTATTAATTAAACATTGAAATACAAACTATGTAGCAAAATTAAGCTAAAATACATAGAATGTTAATATATTTCGAATAATGTTAGATAATAGAAATAGATTATTATGAGACAATTTTGAAAATACAGCACTATCAGGATGATGTCTAAAGGAAGGAGTAACAATGTAGTCAGTGATAGTTTAAGTCAGTATGATTGGAGTGAAATGCTAAGAAGGTTATCTTTTAAGCTGTTTTTAAAAGTGTTTATTGTCTTGCAGCCCCTAATACTTTGTGACAAGGAATTCCATTGTCGCGAGGTGGATACTGTAAAAGATAAAGAATAACGAGATGCTCTATGAAGAGATATACTTAGCGTGCCATAGAGAAGTGATCTGGTATTTACGTCGTGGTTAGAGTATAGATAAGAGAAACGAGACGAAAGGTAATTTGGTGTTGAAGTGTGCAGAATTCGAAAGAGTAAAGTAAAGAGTGTAAAGTTCTACGTTCTTTAAGTCGGAGCCACGAAAGACTTGCGAAGGACGGTGATATGTGATCATATCGTCGGATGTTGCATACGTATCTGACGCACATATTCTGAACTCGCTGTAACTTGACTGTGAAAACTTTAAATATTTTTGAGCTGAAATCGTGGTTAAAATTGCTGAAGACGCAGAAGTTAATTAACGACGTTACATGTTTTGAGACGCATAAAAAGTCAAGAGGATAAATTATACAGAATGTCTGTGAAGTACTGAGTCAAAACTTTTGGAGATGATTCTAGACAGAAAAGCAATGAGAAATGTTCTGAAAGGCAACGAATATTCGGACATTTAGTTCCTCTCTGGCGTCAATTCGAGTGGTATACACTTCACATGTCTCCAAAGAAAAAAAAATTAGGGGCGTGAAGTCGGGTGAACACGGTGGCCACGCAACAGGTCTCGCTCTCCGTATCCATTGCTCTCCACAAATGTTATTCAGATGTGCTCGGGACGTAAAGTTGGAATCACATATCCCCTCACATCGTGAAGGGTACATCCTCCATGAGGAGCGGAAACTTGTTCCGAAGAGCGCTCCATTCAAACGGGGCAACAAAATAACAGGACACTTGTAACCTGGCCGCAAAGGTACTTGAAGAAATAAATTAATATTTCATTTCATAATTGTAAATTTCAATAAAACCTGTGTTTCTTTCGATGTAGCATAACTTCTAAACAAGGCATCAGAGAACATGGGTTGTTTCACGGAAAATGATCCTCATTAGAGATCTATCGATCCCCCGAGTTTATCGCAAAAGTTCTGAATCACCCTGTATATTGATCATTGTTATTAATTTGATATTTTCAAAAGTGTTGCAGTCACTAGCATAACTCGGGTAGTGGGCACGTTTATCTGGTGATTCGGAGATAAGATCAGGCGCGGGTTCAATTGGCTGTTGGACTGGTTACTTGGTTTCATTTTTTCCTAACAGTAATGCGGATATTAGGTAATCTCATAGCGATTTCTCAGAGTTATCTCTCCAAGTACAATCTCGCTATTACTGTTTCCACCGACGTTAGATAGCATAGTAATTGATATACAAACCACAGGGATGGAACCGTTCAAAACATGGTATCTGTAAGTTTATTTGTGCGAGATTCAGTTTATTCCGGAAAGTCTAAAACATTCAGTATTCCCAACCACACACATAACAATTTCCCTCTTCTTACCGCTTAAGTGACATATTGATTTTACTGCTTTAGGCTTTTAACATATTATTTTTAGAGACGTTCAATATAGTAATAATTATAAATTGGAAACTTATCACTGCAATTTCACCTAAATTGCAACTGTTAATTATTGTTTTTAAATATTTGCAAAAATTAAGTAAACTCTACAACTCCACTAAAGTTACTGCATTCGTGATGAAATAACATTAAGGAAGCCGTGAAAAAATCAACAAGATTCCACACTGATCATAGACTGAGGGGAAAAAAAAGACAGACGTACAGTAAACACAGAAAACATCTTAAAGCAACAATGTTGAAGATAGATATTTTTGTTTTGCAAATTTGCCGTCATTGAACAGAAACCAAGATCGGGATTTCATTGCAAATAATTAGAAATTCCTCTTTCAGGTATGTAATAAACGATCTTCGCACAAAATAATGTACGATACACGAGCGGTTTGTTTCTTTCAATTCTCAGAAATTAAAAAAGCTCAACTACGTTTCGCTTTTTCAAACTTTTCCTCGAACATGAAAACTTCAACATACCGCTCTTGTAACGCATATTACTATTATTTCTCATGCCTCTCGCAACGTTTTCGAAGCAAGCACAATTTCAACATTCACGCTCCCTACACACAGCTAATAAAAGAACAGCGTGCGTTGCTATGTCAACCCTGATAGGCGCTATGTTCAACATCTTCGATAAGATGCGTGATGAATTATTCTTGTAGCAGTCAAGCTACCATATTTGGAAGTGTCTCAGAACCATAACCTGCAGATGGTCTAGGCTTCCGGCCAAAATGCGCATGCGCAAATCTTATTGCGTGGCAGTTTTAAAACTGCGAGTCATGATCTCGGGGCAGCTGGATTGATTGCAAGTTGCCTCAGTGATTGATTGTTGAGTTCAGAGCTCTCTGTCGTCCCTCTCCATCAATTACTTGCCATGAGTTTGCAGGAAACAACACACAATCAGCATGCGTAGTTCTAATTTAATTTATTCGCTTCAAATTGAAGACTCTCCCTTCTTTGGCATGTCGTTTTAAATCCGTCAGAATTGCATTTGTTTTTCGTATGTCCACGTACTTGTCAAACTTTCAATTCATGTTGGACGTTACACTGATTGCTAAGTTTCTTGGAATTGTATGCTTTTAAAATTGCATCCTAGGGTTCATGGAAATTAAATTCCTTTCCAAATTGAAGGCCTATACTGAATGAAAGGGCAAAACGATGTCGCCATAACGCATCTAAAACTTTTTTGCAAGAAACTTTTGTTCATAGGCTATATATTACCGGAAAAGAAAATTTTGTATTGAACACTCATATAATAAGTTTGAATTTTTATTATCAATTATGGTTGTGAAACTTGAACTCTCACTTTGAGAGAGGAACATAGGTTAAGGGTGTTTGAGAATAAGGTTCTCAGGAAAATATTTGTGGCTAAGAGGGATGAAGTTACAGGAGAATGGAGAAAGTTACACAACGCAGAACTGCACGCATTGTATTCTTCACCTGACATAATTAGGAACATTAAATCCAGACGTTTGAAATGGGCAGGACATGTAGCACGTATGGGCAAATCCAGAAATGCATATAGAGTGTTAGTTGGGAGGCCGGAGGGAAAAATAGCTTTGGGGAGGCCGAGACGTAGATGGGAAGATAATATTAAAATGGATTTGAGGGTGGTGGGATATGATGATAGAGACTGGATTGATCTTGCTCAGGATAGGGACCAATGGCGGGCTTATGTGAGGGCGGCAATGAACCTTCGGGTTCCTTAAAAGCGAGTAAGTAAGTAAGTAAGTGTAAACAAAAAACTGAATAAATAAATTTAAAATATCATAAAATTCGACGAATATACAGTATATGCGACAGCTGCAGTAAGCCTATTGTCCATGTGTAAAAACTGGCAGTGGTGGAAGAAATCCCTATTTGAAAGTTTGACCCTATATCTTTTTTAAAATTGTGGAGAAAGCTGGAATTATTTGAAACTGTCTTCTTTTTTATATGAAGAGTAAATTTACATCACTTGGTGGTAGTTCTACCCGTGATGTGGAAACTGTCTTACTTTTGTTACTTACACTTAAATTTTTGTATAAATGTAATTGTCATGAAGGATAGTTATATTAATCCTGTCTCATTGTATTAATTTAATTTATTGGTCTGACCCAATATTTTGGGTTTGCCCTGCGACACAGAATAGCTCACAATAAAATTTAAAATGAAAAATTATATAAACAGGTTTCAGACAAAATTGATTAAGACATAAGAAAAAAAAATTGAACCAAATATAATTTAAATTGAATGTACACCATAAAGATGCTGACGAAATATCGCTACAGAAAATTTTATAATGGTGGTGACGATGGCATCTTGAAGATTTCTCGTCAGCTTGTATTTTTCCCTCCACTTTACAAAGGCTTTCGGAATGGTGCCTCTCGCTCCGAAGAAGAGACCGGTAACTGTGATTTTTTTTCAATGTTGTATTTCGCCGATAGGTACTGAATCGTGGGCTCGTAGATTTTCTTTTTTCTCTTCGTTGACTTCAGATGGTTGAGTGGCTGAGATTTTAAATCTGATAGTGTATCAATTATTTCGGCTGTCTGTTTATTTCTATTTATAGCTATGATATCGATCCTACGATTGCTTCCACCATCAGCAATACAATGAACTTCCTCGCGAACATCTAGATTTTTGGATCGAAGTGCATCTGCGATCATAGAACGTATGATGTTGTGACGTTTTATTCTGAGTACTTCTCCCTGTGGGCAACTCCCAAGCACATGTGGTAAAGTTTCATACTCACTGCAGTGCCTACAGTGGTTTGTGCCTGTAGTGCGACCAGGGAGAGAACAACATTATAGTAGTATCAAGTTGTAATTTTATTAAGTGAAGAGGCAGTCCTCTTAACGGTTAACTAAGAACTTATGAAACTAGTAACATGCGATACGAATGCAGAATTCATCGCTAACTGGCGGGAAGACTTTGTTTCTGAATTTTTGTTTGTTGTGTGCTTTAATGAACTCCCTGTATAATTTACAAAGATAGGAGGCTAAGGACTTATTGAAGTTAATAACATGTAAGCGAAGAACCCTTAGCAATACCGCTGGAGGGTGTGGTATTAGCAACATGGACTGTCTCGAGACTTTAGGCCTGTATGAGATAATTATCCCGAAGACAGATGCTCGCTCAGCGCGTTATCTCGGTGGTCCGGATAATAGCTCGTGGCTCTCGCTGATAAAACTGCCGGCTTGTCAGCGTGTTTATTATTTTAACGCTGCATTAAACAGGGTTTACTTGCGAGGATTAGTGGAATTGGCTGACGGGGCGGAGCGCGCCAGCAGTGTGCAAATAATGGATCGCGGCGCAACAACGGCGTCTAGACCGGCGAAATACCACAAGAACTGGATGAATTTCTAACACATTTCTGCGTGTAAGTAATTATGGGAAGATAACTGCAAGGCAACGTTAAGATAAGCTGCTCCCAATTAATATGTTACCGTAGAAGCGGGTGAAGTCAATCAGTGGGTGTATAATCGATCATTTGCGAATTTTTGTTTATTTACTTATTTGTTTATTTATTTACTTATTTATTTATGTATTTATTTATTAACTTACTTTTTATTAATCTATTTTTCATTAATTAATTTACCCCCATAAATGCTTTCTCAGTTAATTATTCCTTTCACCGCCACATTGATCCACAGCTCTTTCGCCCAGGCCTGCACTGTCAAGTTGGGAGTCTCTGTGGCATAACAGTCTTGGCCGTAAATGTCACACTGGAAGGCTTCTTCTCTAAATGGCAACATCGGGGTAACATAGGAGGTAATATACTGCGCGTCGTGTTGGTAACATTGGCTGTAGTCTTCCATTATTACAATTCGTTGAAGACCTCTACTCTCCAAATTGGAGGGACTTGGTCGAGTCCAATAAAACTGTCACACGGAACGAGGGCGTCCATCCCGCGCGGAGCGGCGCGGTCAAATGTCAGCAGACTTAAAGAGTAGCAGCTGCCTGGCGACGCGAGTCACGTGATGCGTGAGGAGCGAGTTTGATGTCACCAATCGTTGTGCATAACTTAATTCAAATTTCTGCGGAACGAAACCGCTGTAGAAATAAAATTTTTAGTTGACCATTACACTTCTACTACGTCATACTATTTTTGACCAATATAACGGTACGAAAGGATGTCTTCCAATCAATCATAGCTGCTTATCGCACAATTTTATCGCGTCCCTAGCATTTGTTTAATTTTATTGCGTCCCAGCATTTGATTATTTTTATCACTACCCTAGCATTTGTTTCTTTGTTTGCCAACTTTTTAAACTGCACTGGTCTGGACGTTAAAAAAAAACAGAAAATTACAAACCACTCCAGTCGATGCACAGCACTTTCAAATATGACTCGCATTGGCATTCAAGAACAAGAATTAATAAAGATCACTGGTCATATATGAAGAGCAACATTCGGAAATCCTGAATAAGTTGAGGGATACACCATGTACATCAACGAGTTCACTTCTTTTACGCACACGTCCAATATAACATCAACTGAACCACCAACCACTAAAACATTCAAATTTGAAAATTGTACTTTCAATAATTGTTTCTTTTAAAATTATTCATGTTTATTTTTTATTTTCTGAATAAGTTGAGGGATACACCATGTATATCAATGAGTTCACTTCTTTTACGCACACGTAACTCAAACTCAAAACATAAAATTATTTAGGGCCAAATTAAAGAAGTATCTAATTTCTCACGCCTTCTATTCTGTAGGTTAATTCATGATATTCAATAACACTTCATGAAATTGATACTAAAACTGTGTGTTGTACTAGTGTAGTAGACTATATTGTAAATCTCGTCTGTATATATTTCATCTAGACTGTGACTATAAATTAAGACTTTATAATAGTATTAAGTTTTTTGACTTGTTCCATATTCTAGCTGTAAGCATGTATGAATACCATGGAATGTTAATAAATACAATACAATACAATACGTCCAATATAACATCAACTGATCCACCAACCACTAAAACATTCAAATTTGAAAATTGTACTTTCAATAATTGTTTCTTTTAAAATTATTCATGTTTATTTTTTATTTCATCATCCTTAATTAAAACTTTTCTTATTTCATCATTCCTAATTATAACTTTTCAAACACTTGTTTATATTATTTAGGTTATATTATAGCTTCTGCTATATGATATTATGGATAGTCACGTATCAGAGATTGTTTAATGCTAAGATTTATTGAAAATCATGTCAAGTGACGTTGATTACTCCGAATAATTGAGGTGGAATGCAACTGTTTTAATAAAAATGAAACTGAATCAACAAAGCCTTAGTAACCTCCACAGAGTTCAATGAAGATTCTACAGTTGGCACAACTGATAACAAGAAAACAGCTAATCATAACACACTATTGCCATCTAACGGAATACAATGGTACAATAATACATTTGAAGACAGTTCAGTATTTTCGTAAGTCAATATTTTATTGTATTAGAGTACTTCGTTACTTCTAGTCTTTATATACTTTCTTCTAATCGTGTAATATTCAATTAAATCCCACTCGAGTTTTGATTTTCTCTAGATAAATCAAAATCTCTAGTGAGATTACTGTTGATAAAATGAATAAGCAGATTTTCTACTGATGTTTTCTTTCATTTCAGTACCATATCATTTTGTTTATGGCGTGAATATGTTTTAGAAAATCCACAAACTATTAGGGAAAACAAGGAATTTTACTTGAAGCAAATAAAGAGATAGGTTTGGAAGTAAATCCCCAAAAACAAAATAATATGATTATGACTAAAATAATCAATAACAATAGTAGGCTATAGAGAAAGTAAATCGCTTTAATTATCTGGGATGCGACAATATACAGCGCTATTCGAAAAGAAGGAGCAGATTTCAAATATTCATTTCTTCCAAACTACAAAAGATAGAAACACAATTCCAACGTTCCTGGACAGACGAAAGTTTAAATTTTGAACAGTCCGGGTAGAAGTTCCAATCGCTGTTGCTTGTCATTGGCGTTGTTGATTGTAGTAAAATGGCGACACAACAGGAAAAAGCATTTTGTGTGCTGCAAATAGAAAAACTAGAGTCCATTCTTGAAGTTCAACGTGCTTTTCGCCGTCAGTTTAATGTAAACAACCGCCTCGTCATAAGCAGATTTACCAGTGGCATCGAAAATTCGTAGAAGATGGTTGCATCTGCTAACAGAAAAGCACGGGACGTCCACGCACATCGAATGAAAATGTCGAGCGTATTCGTACAGTTTACGAAAGGAGCCCAAAAAAATCCACAACACGAGCAAGCAGAGAACTGAACTTTCCTCAACCAACGGTATGGCGAGTTCTGAAACACCGAGAGGAGGAGGAGATCAACGTCATCGCCGGTGGCCTCCCAGGCCTCCAGACCTCACTCTTTGTGATTTTTATCTGTGGGGTTACGTAAAAGACCGTGTTTTTATCCCCCCTATTCCTGACATTGGCCTTAACACTGCAATCAACAGCGCCATTGCAGCCGTGATTGGAACTTCTACCCGTACTGTTCAAAATTTAAACTTCCGTCTGTCCAGGAACGTTGGAATTGTGTTTCTATCTTTTGTAGTTTGGAACAAATAAATATTTGAAATCTGCTCCTTCTTTTTGAAAAGCCCTGTATAGTATGAGAAGGAAGTTGTTTTACAAAATAAGTTGGGAAATTTTGTGAACTTGCATGGAATAATACACTTCGGCAAGGAAATTTTGAAGGTGAAATATGCACATTTGAGAAATATTTTGATATAGGTTTTGAGATTATTCTCACGCCCCTCTATTGCTGGAAGTAGTCTAGCTCTTGAACCTGATAAAGGGGCACTCAGCATTGTGTTAAGGCTTGCGGTGTGTAACGTTGTTTGGGATCCGCGATCACAGGTTCGAGCCCCGCTCTTCCGACGTCAATGTAATGCAAGTTTTCATAGCTGATTGGGGTCCCTCGTTGCACAGACCGTACGTCACAGAACTCTTTGCGAAGTCCCTCTAGTGGCAGACGCGAAAGGTTCGAGATATTAACTTAGATTCAATTCCGCTCGGTTAAGGATAAACTCTCGTTAAGTAGATTTACACAGCATTCTGCTGTAGTTCAAGCTGTAGCGTACAGAGATAAAACTGGAGAGCATTCGTGTTCGATTTACGACAGCGAAGTGAAGATCTATCTCCGTCTTGCAAGAACTGGGCGCGCTTCACTTGATGTGTAAATGTACTTACGTTTTCGCAAATGTCTAGGAATCAGAACAATTGGGTTCAGTCTCAGTGATTTCAGGTTTTCAAGGATGATGATGATGATGATGATGATAATGATGATAATGATAGTAAATTTTTGCAATATTTGAAATCTTATTCTTTCTTTCTTTCCCCTGTCTTTCTTTCTTTCTTTCTTTCTTTCTTTCTTTCCCTCTTTCTTTCTTTCTTCCTCTTTCTTCTTTTCTTTCTTCTATTTTTTCTTTCTTTTTTCTCTCTCTCTTTTTCTTTCTTTCCCTCTTTCTTTCTTTCTTCCTTTCTTTCTTTCTTCTTTCTTTCTTTCTTCTTTCTTTCTTTCTTTCTTTTCTCTCTCTTTCTTTCTTTCTTTCCCTCTTTCTTTCTTTTTTTCTTTCCCTCTTTCTTTCTTTCCCTTTCTTTCTTTCTCTTTCTTTCTTTCCCTATTTCTTTCTTTCTTTTCTTTCTTTCTTTCTTTCTTTTTCTTTCTTTCCCTCTTTCTTTCCCTATTTCTTTCTTTCTTTCCCTCTTTCTTTCTTTCTTTCTTTCCCTCTTTCTTTCTTTCTCTCTTTCTTTCTTTCCCTCTTTCTTTCTTTCCCTCTTTCTTTCTTTCTTTCCCCCTTTCTTTCTTTCTTTCCCCTTTCTTTCTTTCTTTTTCCCTCTTTCTTTCTTCTCTCTTTCTTTCTTTCCCTATTTCTTTCTTTCTTTCCCTCTTTATTTCTTTTCTTTCTTTCTTTTCTTTCTTTTTCCCTCTTTCTTTCTTTCTTTCCCCATTTCTTTCTTTCTTTCTTTCCTCTTTCTTTCTTCCTCTCTTTCTTTCTTTTCCTCTTTCTTTCTTTCTTTCTTTCTTTCTTTCTTTCCCTCTTTCTTTCTTTCTTTCTTTCCCTATTTCTTTCTTTCTTTCCCTCTTTCTTTCCTTCCCTCTTTCTTTCCCTATTTCTTTCTTTCTTTCCCTCTTTCTTTCTTTCCCTCTTTCTTTCTTTCCCTATTTCTTTCTTTCTTTCCCTATTTCTTTCTTTCTTTCCTCTTTCTTTCTTTCTTTCCCTCTTTCTTTCTTTCCCTCTTTCTTTCTTTCTTTATTTCTTTCCCTCTTTCTCTCTTTCTTTCTTTCCCTCTTTCTTTCTTTCCTTTCTTTCCCTCTTTCTTTCTTTCCCTCTTTCTTTCTTTCTTTCTTTCTTTCTTTCTTTCCCTACTTTCTTCCCTTTCTTTCATTTTACGACCCACGCCATACTGGCCTGAAATCTTATTAATCAATCAATCAATAAATTTCTTTCTTTTTTTAGCCTTATTCGATATATCGCCATTCTTTCTTTCTCTGCATCTTCTTTTCCTTCCCTCTTTACAAAGATTTCTTTCTTTCTTTCCCGAATAGGGATTATAAAGAATGGACTTTCCGTCTTTCTTTGATTAGCCCTATTTCAATGACCTTCAAGCCAGCTTTCTTTCTTTCTCCCTTTCTGACATTCCCAGCTAGCAGTCTTTCCTTCCCCCTTTCTTTCATTTCCATTTTCTCAAATAAAATCTTTCCATAAAATTTCTTTCTGTAATTCTAGACTCTTTCTTTATCTTTCTTTCCCAACAATTAAAATATCTTTTTTAGCGCTGAAAATGGAAAAACAAAACTCTTTGAGAAGTAAAACCTTTCTTTCCCTCTTTCTTTCTTTCTTTCCCTCTTTCTTTCTTTTCTTTCTTTATTATTTTATTCTTTTATGATATCTGAAATATAAAATATTATTATTTTAGTTTTCATTTATACGAAAAGCCACACTTATTTGAAATCTTACTTAATCAATCAATCAATAAATTTTGGGCATTTCAAAACTCTATTCTCAATTAATTATTTTAGCTCATTACATATATCGCCATTCGTCTCTGTTCTCTGCATCTTCTTGTCGTCCTCCATTCTTTACAAAGATTATCGCTGGTCTTGCCAACGGAGATGAGGTGTACCAAGAGGTCTGTACATCTTGGAGAATAGTCGAAAGCTTTACGTAGAAGAGAGTCTTCATCACGCCTTAGAACGTGTCCAAGCCAACGTAGTCTTCGACTTTTTATTAAGGCTCTTATGTCCGGATCTTTATAAATATCCCTTAGTTCTCTGTTGTTCAAAATTCTCCATGTGTTATTTTCTTGAATGGGACCAAAAATCTTCTCAAGATTTCGTTCTCAAAAGTAACACGGGATTTTGTTGTTGTTTTTTTTTTTTTTTGTCAATATAGGCCAGTTGGTAGGATTATTGTTTTATAGCATCTTAATTTTAATAATCTAGAAAGGAGTTCGGAACTAAGCAATTTATGAAGGGAGTAAGGAATCTTAAATTTAATGTTAGAATTAACAATCTTCTTCCTTCCTCAGCGGATAGTGCTGGGACCATCATCATCATCATCATCATCATTATTATTATTATTATTATTATTATTATTATGTAAACCTTGGTCTTCAAGTGATCTTTTCTCTACAGGAGTTTCTGTGAACACCCTTTCACTCTTCTTTCTTCTGGAACTCTTAGCACATGTCCAATCCGTCGCAGTCTTCTTGATTTAATTCTCGCCACAATATCCGGTTTATTATAAAAATCGTCAACTTCTTTATTATGTAGTTTACTCCGTTCCAATTTGTCTGAATCTGGAACTCTTACTATTACTTTTATACAAAATATTCTTTCAAAATTTTTTTCAATTTACTCTCATCTGTTTTTCTCTCTCCATGCCTGATAAGATTGAACTAAAACAGGCACAAATGAAGATTTGAAACATATAATTTGCGTTGTAATCAATTTATTCTTTAATACTTACTTACTGGCTTTTAAGGAACCCGAAGGTTCATTGCCACCCTCACATAAGCCCGCCATTGGTCCCTATCCTGAGCAAGACCAATCCAGTCTCTTATCATCATATCCCACCTCCCTCAAATCCATTTTAATATTATCTTCCCATCTACATCTCGGCCTCCCTAAAGGTCTTTTACCCTCCGACCTCCCAACTAACACTCTATATGCATTTCTGTATTCGCCCATACGTGCTACATATCTTGCCCATCTCAAACGTCTGGATTTAATGTTCCTAATTATGTCAGGTGAAGAATACAATGCGTGCAGTTCTGCGTTGTGTAACTTTCTCCATTTTCCTGTAACTTCATCCCTTTTAGCCCCAAACATTTTCCTAAGCACCTTATTCTCAAACACCCTTAACCTATGTTCCTCTCTCAAAGTGAGAGTTCAAGTTTCACAACCATAAAGAACAACCGGTAATATAACTGTTTTATAAATTTTAACTTTCAGATTTTTTGACAGCAGACTGGATGATAAGAGCTTCTCAACCGAATAATAACAGGCATTTCCCATATTTATTCTGTGTTTAATTTCCTCCCGAGTATCATTTATATTTGTTACTGTTGCTCTCAGGTATTTGAATTTTTCCACCTCTTCAAAGGATAAATTTCCAATTTTTATATTTCCATTTCGTACAATATTCTCGTCACGAGATATAATCATATACTTTGTCTTTTCGGGATTTACTTCCAAACCTATCTCTTTACTTGCTTCCATTAAAATTCCCGTGTTTTCCCTAGTCGTTTGTGGATTTTCTCCTAACGTATTCACGTCATCCGCATAGACAAGCAGCTGATGTAACCCGTTCAATTCCAAACCCTCTCTGTTACCCTGGACTTTCCTAATGGCATACTCTAGAGCAAAGTTAAAAAGTAAAGGTGATAGTGCATCTCCTTGCTTTAGCCCACAGTGAATTGGAAACGCATCTGACAGAAACTGACCTATACGGACTCATTCTTTAATATAGCGTATAATTCACAATAACATTTATATTTTGTTTAAAAGCATATTTAGCTGACTAAACTCCATCTCAAATCAGATCAGTCACGATAGTTTTCAATCGACCTAATGCCAGTAGCGAAGCTCAATCATAATAAATTAGTAATCCAAAAATTCGTTGATTTTCTTTGTTTTGTTAGTAGTAAAATTACGTACAATTGTACCAGTCAAGGATTTCGATGGCTTGTAATGTGCCACTAATGAGTTGAAACTCGATTATTTGTGATCTGCGTTGCCAAGGCGCCGTAACCGATACTGGCCGTGTGCAGCCAGGGCCCCCTGAAACCAGAGTCCAGGCAGGCTCTGCCCCGGTTCCTAATGAGCTGGCCGCCCCACAACACGCCGGGGAACATTTAGTTTCTTCCCTTCCGCTTTCCGCTGTTATCGAGCCGGGGCAGCTGCCATGTAAACAAGAGTACACGCTCCGCTCGCACAGTCGCCCTTACACGATCAAGCACTTCTGATTCCTCTCCTTACTGATAGCATGAAACCACAGTCTACTATATACAGTCACAAAGCTTGAGTTTTGAGGGTGCTAGAAACAATAGACTGTGACGGTACTATTTTGCATTGCCTGCAATGAGGCGATATTAGCGATCCTAGTGGTGAGCAACTATCTAATGTTTGCATATTTACTACGTATTGAGCTTCGCGACTGTATATACTAGACTGTGATGAAACTATGGTTGTTGGAATAGACTTGCTGTTGCCAACTAGACATACCTGAGTTCGATTTTCTGTGGCGTAGGTAAAATTACAGTAGGCCCTATTGTGAAATATTTTCCCAAGCTTCCGCAATAATTGCCTGAAAACAAACCGAAAATATTGTACCAACTTATGAAATGATATACTTCTAAAAAACAGGCATATTTTATTGGCTGATTCTGTACATAATATTATTTATTTTCTCAGATATAGTTAGGTGTTTGTCAATTGTCTTTTGTTTTACTCCATGTCCTCATACCGCATAAGGAAGCTGTACGGTAATTGGTCTGAAAATCCACACAAATATCTTAGACACGCATTAAGCCAACGGTACAAATTCTCAAGACTTTGCTATTATTATTATTATTATTATTATTATTATTATTATTATTATTATTATTATTATTATTATTACTATAAAGACAAAGTATATGATTATGTCTCGTGACGAGAATATTGTACGAAATGGAAATATAAAAATTGGAGATTTATCCTTCGAAGAGGTGGAAAAATTCAAATATCTTGGAGCAACAGTAACAAATATAAATAATACTCGGGAGGAAATTAAACACAGAATAAATATGGGAAATGCCTGTTATTATTCGGTTGAGAAGCTTTTGTCATCTAGTCTGCTGTCAAAAAATCTGAAAGTTAGAATTTATAAAACAGTTATATTACCGGTTGTTCTGTATGGCTGTGAAACTTGGACTCTCACTTTGAGAGAGGAACAGAGATTGAGGGTGTTTGGAATAAGGTTCTTAGGAAAATATTTGGGCTAAGAGGGATGAACTTACAGGAGAATGGTGAAAGTTACACAATGCAGAGCTGCACGCATTGTATTCTTCACCTGACATAATTAGGAACATTAAATCCAGACGTTTGAGATAGGCAGGGCATGTAGCACGTATGGGCGAATCCAGAAATGAATATAGATGTTAGTTAGGGAAAAAGACCTTTGGGGAGGCCGAGACGTAGATGGGAGAATAATATTAAAATGGATTTGAGGGAGTTGGGATATGATGATAGAGACTGGATTAATCTTGCACAGGATAGGGACCGATGGCAATTTAAACGCCATTTGTAAGTATTATTATTATTATTATTATTATTATTATTATTATTATTATTATACTATGTTTAATAGAATTATATTATTATAAATTATTATATAAAATCATGTTGAAATGTAACAGTTTCACAGAATACAATTTTAATCTTTGAAATGTAAAGTTAAATTTCATTGTGTCAGCTTCATTTTTTACAAGGCCGGTACTAGGCGGTAGGTCTCTATAAAAAAAAGATAGCATTGTTATAATTCGAACATACCGCAGCACCAAGCACAGGGATTATATTGAAGAAGTAGGAGGATTATGTCTTATGTCGATGTAGATTTTGTTACTCACAGTAAAAAATTAGAGAAGGGAAAACGATTAGGGATAAAAAAGTACTCAACTCTAAAATGTCATTTTTTAAGATCATGGAATGGGGTTCAAACCCTGTAAACCCCTTGCTTACGCCTCTGATTTCTATTTTATTCTATTGCTCCTTTTGTTGTTTTTGTTTCTTCACTATATTTCTTCTTCTATTTTTTTTAACTTCTGTACTACTCTGTGTATTTTCGTAGATTAATTATATTGTATCTATAATAGTTATATCATTTTTTTTGTTTTTATTCATTCATTCGTATGAATTCATTCATTCATTCATTCATTCATTCATTCATTCATTCATCCACTCATGAATTTGTTCTATCTATCTAGAATCCGACCATCCATCCATCTATTTATCTATCTATCTATCTATCTATCTATCTATCTATCTGTCTGTCTGTCTGTCTGTCTGTCTGTCTGTCTGTCTGTCTGTCTGTCTGTCTGTCTGTCTGTCTATCTATCTATCTATCTATCTATCTATCTATCTATCTATCTATCTATCTGTCTGTCTATCTATCTATCTATCTATCTATCTATCTATCTATCTATCTATCTATCTATCTATCTATCTATCTATCTATCTATCTATCTATCTAATCTATCTATCTGTCTGTCTGTCTGTCTGTCTGTCTGTCTGTCTGTCTGTCTGTCTGTATGCCTGTCTGTCTGTCTGTCTGTCTGTCTGTCTGTCTGTCTATCTATCTATCTATCTATCTATCTATCTATCTATCTATCTATCTATCTGTCTGTCTGTCTGCCTGTCTGCCTACTCTATCTATCTATCTATCTATCTATCTATCTATCTATCTATCTATCTATCTATCTATCTATCTATCTATCTATCTATCTATCTATCTATCTGTCTGTCTGTCTGTCTGTCTGTCCTGTCTGTCTGTCTGTCTGTCTGTCTGTCTAATCTATCTATCCATCCATCCATCCATCCATCCATCCATCCATCTATTCACTCATCCATATCTGCAATCGTTCATTTGTTTATTCATCCATTCATTCATTCATTCATTCATTCATTCATTCATTCATTCATTCATTCATTCATTCAGTCATTGCTCCATCAGTGTAACCATTAAACTCTTTCTTCCTTTGTACTTTCCAAGCTTATTTTTCACTTTCATTTTTTCCTTAATTTTACGGATTCATAGTTTCTTATACATTTTAATATTTTCTTTATTCATCTCCACTTTTCGTCTTTCTTTACTTCTTCTTCCATTGTTCTTCTTTATTCTTTCTTCCATTTGTCCTTCTTTATCTGCATACTCTCTTTCCATTGCCCCGCAGTCTCTGCCCTCATCAGCGCAGTCAGATGTTTTCTGCAGGGCTGTAGCGTGGAATGTGTCCCAGTTATCCCAGGACAGAGCAGCACCCTATGTCTGCACAAACCTGACACAGAGAGGTAAATTATTACACCCCCTTTCACCCTCAACCCCGGGTCTTTTCTCTGTGACATCGTTAACCCATAAGCACCCCTGCAGTTTTCTCCCTCTCTTCAAGTGACAAATCCGCAATATCTTATGAATGCGCTGACATTCTTCTGACTGATGACGAGCAGCGCTGACCGCAATTTATAACGCGGCGAGCGCGAAGGGTTGGATAAAAATGGCGCTTCCCAGAGGAGTTGTAAACGTAATGGACTTCCCGTTAAATGCGATGTGACGTCACTTGCGGGGTCAGGAGTCAAAGCCTACCTCAAGAGAAATGTAAATAAATCAGACGCATATTGCCGAGTGGGGAACAATGTTTTTCAAACTGCAGACCGCGGGCACATTGTGACACGGTAATGGCGTTCATAATTATGGTTTATTTTTATAAACAGCGGGCACAATGCTACGTGCCAGAGTACGGCAGCGTCGTATCATGACATTGTGAGTGGAACACGCCGCCACGAGCAGTAGAACTAGTTTATTTCGTGAAATTCTAAATTACATTTGACACCAAAACATATTATGATACTTTATCTTAAATACAGATACGGTTTGGCAGTCGTTGCTGAAAATGGCCCCCAATCTTTCATCAATCTCATCTATTTTGTTTTCTTCTGTAAGAACATTCCCTCTTAGCATAAGGGAAAAATGTTTTAGCCCAGGGGGAAATTTCTGTTTAAAATGTAATTTCTTCTGCCCTGAGATGCAGTCAATATAATTGTTGCTAGACGATGCAATCGAAACCATCCTAAAAGAATTGAAGATAACACTGACAATACTGAATTTCTCAATACTGCCATTGTTGTGATTGGTGACATTCCTTGAAGAATACAGTGCACTGTAATATTCTTTCCTTATTTTATTGAAGAAATATTTTAAATCTGGATCTGTAAGTACTAAATATCATGGTATGTATATAATGCGATATGTTTTAATACAATAAAGCATGTAGCCTATATAAAATTCGACTGTAATACACCTGTACCGAAAAGTTTAATAAGAATTAATGATGTGTTGTCTTATGCCAGCCTTTTTTGTTTAATAATAATAATAATAATAATAATTATTTATTTATTTAATCTGGCAGAGCTAAGGCCAGAAGGCCTTCTCTTCCGCCCAGCCAGACTCTAATTCTAATTGAATACAATTGTTACATAGTTATTACATTAATATCTAGACCATAAAACAACATGAAAGTAAATAATGAAAGTTGGATAACTAATGTTAGTGTGACAATAATAAACATTGGTAATAAATAGTGATAATAATAATAATAATAATAATAATAATAATAATAATAATAATGACATAATTTAAATATATATTCTGTAAATGTATAACCATTAAACATTGAGAAACCTGAAACAGCTATTATTGTTGACAATAATTGTTAGAAAAATATTTCGTTAGTCTATTCTTAAATTGGTTTGATGTCTGACAGTCCCTGACATTACTCGGTAGGGAATTCCAAAGTCGAGGAACAGCCACCGTGAAAGAAGATGAATATGAGGATGTTCGGTGGGAGGGAATGGATAATATTGAGGAGTGTTGTGATCGTGTGTCTAGGTTATGATGGGTGGATAAATTTTGAAAACGAGACGCAAGATAGACAGGAGTGGAGAAATGCAATATGTGAAAGAGAAGGGAAAGACAGTGGATTTTCTACGATCTTCTAGACGGAGCCAGGACAACATTTCGAGGGATGGTGTTACGTGATAATTTACGTAGTGGCATTGCTATTTCGGTTTTTAATTTTCATTACTCTTCTAGTCTCTTTGGTACTCCCTAATGTGTAAGAAGAAAAGTAATATAAATATGGCTGGCTTGCAGTTATCGGTCTCAACTCTCAGAAATAAAGACAGTTGCAGAGAAATTAATATAGATGGAGATACATCCCTGAAATAGTTTCGCCTTTATCTCTGGGAAAGCCACACCTTGGCATGCACTACGGTATAATACACATGTCGGATTATTATTGTTATCAAGTCTAATATGGCGGAGCCCCCCAGAAGAAGACTTGAAGACTGATGTTGTCATTGTGATATTTATGGACCGGACCACACAGCGGTGGCTGCCCGCAATCTGTTCGCATGTCACTTCCATTGTTGTTGGCTGTCATTAACCGTCGTGTTTAATGGCTTGGCCCATAACGGTAGTAAATATGTCCATTTTTAGAAATGGCACATTCGTCAGCAAGATTCCTGTTCCAGATCTGAAAGAGATCGTTAACGGTACACCAACTGTCTGCAAATGTCTAATAATTGTTTCTCTTAACGTGAGAAACGGATTTATTCGCCATACCAGTGAATGTTTTACTTTCCTTCGATATATAGGCTACAAATGTATTTCAAACTGCAATACATACGGAACTATAACATTGCCATGTATAAAAAAATTGAAAGTGGAATTGGAAATTTATCTTTTGAAGAGGTGGAGAAGTTCAAATATCTTGGAGCAACAGTAACAAATATAAATGACACTCGGGAGGAAATTAAACGCAGAATAAATATGGGAAATGCCTGTTATTATTCGGTTGAGAAGCTTTTATCATCCAGTCTGCTGTCAAAAAATCTGAAAGTTAGAATTTATAAAACAGTTATATTACCGGTTGTTCTTTATGGTTGTGAAACTTGGACTCTCACTTTGAGAGAGGAACATAGGTTAACGGTGTTTGAGAATAAGGTGCTTAGGAAAATATTTGGGGCTAAGAGGGATGAAGTTACAGGAGAATGGAGAAAGTTACACAACACAGAACTGCACGCATTGTATTCTTCACGTGACGTTTCAGATGGGCAGGGCATGTAGCAAGTATGGGCGAATCCAGAAATGCATATAGAGTGTTAGTCTGGAGGCCGGAGGGAAAAAGACCTTTAGGGAGGCCGAGACGTAGATGGGAAGATATTAAAATATATTTGAGGGAGGTGGGATATGATGATAGAGAATGGATTAATCTTGCTCAGGATAGGGACCAATGGCGGGCTTATGTGAGGGCGGCAATGAACCTCCGGGTTCCTTAAAAGCCAGTAAGTAAGTAAGGAAGGAATTTCATATAGCTGGCCATGTGTAATAAATCAGTAGACCTTGTAGAAAAGAAGACTATCTACTGATTGTCCAATATTATGCCCTGCCCTCTTTCCTCATTTGCATGGTTTGTTCACACTTCCAGTATTTCTGAAGAGATTAATCACAAATGTGATGGTATTGTGCGATGGAACTCTTCTATCAGGAAAGAGGCTAACAAATAGATCTCTTACCTTTGACAAAGAATTGTTTCCATACATTTCAATACATAAAATCTTTTTTTCTGTAGTATAATAATTAATTGTTTCCATACGATGAAAGAGTAATGGAACGGAGAAAAATTCTCTCCGGCGCCGGGATGTGAACCCGGGTTTTCAGCTCTACGTGCTGATGATTTATCCACTAAGCCACACCGGATACCCATCCCGGCGTCGGACAGAATCGTCTCAGTTTAAGTTCCAACTCTTGGGTTCCCTCTAGTGGCCGCCCTCTGCACTACGTCATAGATGTCTATGAACGTAGGACTGAAGTCCACACATGTGCTGAGGTGCACTCGTTATGAGTGACTAGTTGGCCGGGATCCGACGGAATATGTACTTCGGTACATTAAAATAACAATATATATGATATGCGTAAATCACTTCGTGATTTAAGACGGCGCTTATTCCGTCGGATCCCGGCCAACTAGTCACTACATTATGCAACGAGCCTATAATGGTAGTAATTAAGACGCGAGTACGTTTATGAAACGAGCGCAATCCGAGAATAATCGATACTTGCGCTTTCATATTGCTACAATGGCATTTCTGATTGGTGGAACACCTGAACTTTAATTTTACTTTAATGAGGTCATTAAAGGGCTTACCAGGTGGAACAGCATAATAGTACTGCAAACTATAATGATAGTAATTAAGAAGCAAGTATGGAATGAAACGAGCGCAAGCGAATTTCATAATTTTCATACGAGCTTCTTAATTACCATTATAGGCGAGTTTCATACGACATTATAGGCGAGTTTTATGCTCGACCATATTTCTAACTTGAAATTATTCATTTTATTTGTATCTAACTGACCTTGAGCAATACCTCGTAAATTTTAAGATGTGCGCAGACGCGAAAGTATTGATTTTTTCCGAGGAACAGATGTCCACATTGACCTTGACAGCCTATAAGAACCTACAGAGTAAACTAAATATTAACTTTGATATAACATCGAAATTAAATTAGACATTGAAAAACGAGATGACAAATTGAATTTATTTGAATATTATTTACAATTAACGCTAATTATTATAGTAACAGAACATAACCTTCTGCGACAGTATTGGATTTCCAGCCTCCGTCACTTTTCGCTAATTCTCTTTCGATTGCATATCCGAGAATAATCGATACTTGCGGTTTTATAACGGTACAAGGCTGACTTGTCATAGGCTGAGGTTTTATAACGGTTCAAAGCTGACTTGTCATTGGCTGAACACCTGTACTTTAATGAGTAGGTATACTTCAATGACATGCATTAAAGGACTGCTACCAGGTGTATAATTACTACATTTCGGCATGGTCGAGCTTAAAATTAATTTTTCAATCATAAGTAGATTGATTTAGGACATCTTATTATGTTACAAAATCCTAGTCATGAATTATGTGCATGACCACGACACTTCTGTCTTCCATATTATTCTCATTTCATCAGTATTTCACTTTTGTTACACCGATATCTCATTTGTGCGTATCTTAACAAATGTTGCATTTTGTCATGATGTTCTATTTTTGGTTGATCTGTGTATGAACAAAATGCGTTACTGCCCGGGTTGTACAAGAGGGAACAATATCACACCCCATCCCTCCCACCCACTCGTCAGGAGGGATGCCAATTTGTCGAGGGTTGGATGATATACGTCCCAGTTAATCACACCCCCCTTACCTGTGTACCAGTCTATTTACATTCCCGTCGGTCTGTAAGTAATGGGATTATCCTATTGTCATCAAGCAGCAGCATCAGCCTGCTGCAAGCACTTCCTCCCCCTCCACCTACGTCCATTCTCCAAAAATCTGACTCATGAAGACTTCTGGAGGTCAGCTGTACCCCCGCTGGATTGGGGGCAGAGGATATTGGGGGCATTGTCCAGTTACACAACGCCCACGCCGCCAAATTTGACCGATCAGATTGGATGGGACAAACCAGAATCGCAGACAGAAGAGTTTCCCATGATTTAATTAGTCCATGCTGCCATTCTCTCAGAATTACGTCTTTTGGCACTAATTTCAATCCTGAACATTAGACAATTAATTACCCATGTCTATACTTCGGCTTCCCTCTCAATAGACACACATCAGGCGTACTAACGAAAGTACAGTCCAGAAACAAAAATTGGCTCTACTCTTAAAGCAACCTACAGAGCACATTTCACATCACAATGGTTTAAAAACGCTTTTCAACCCAGTATTACTTGAATATTATTACAAGAAGATATTTTACAAGTAACAAAAACACGAAATTACTCAGAAAATAAGATCAAATTAATGACTTACTTGCTTACATACTTACTTACTTACTTACTTACTTACTGGCTTTTAAGGAACCCGGAGGTTCATTGCCGCCCTCACATAAGCCCGCCATTGGTCCATATCCTGAGCAAGATTAATCCAGTCTCTATCATCATATCCCACCTCCCTCAAATCCATTTTAATATTATCTTCCCATCTACGTCTCGGCCTCCCTAAAGCTTTTTCCCTCCGGCCTCCCAACTAACACTCTATATGCATTACTGGATTCGCCCATACGTGCTACATGCCCTGCCCATCTCAAACGTCTGGATTTAATTTAAGGTATGTCAGGTGAAGAATACAATGCGTGCAGTTCTGTGTTGTGTAACTTTCTTCATTCTCCTGTAACTTCATCCCTTTTAGCCCCAAATATTTTCCGAAGCACCTTATTCTCAAACACCCTTAACCTATGTTCCTCTCTCAAAGTGAGAGTCCAAGTTTCACAACAATAAAGAACA
The DNA here is from genome assembly GCA_025594305.2 of Periplaneta americana. Lineage (NCBI taxonomy): Eukaryota > Metazoa > Arthropoda > Insecta > Blattodea > Blattidae > Periplaneta > Periplaneta americana. Next base: position 183,026,726 of record JAJSOF020000005.1, on the reverse strand, counting down.
ACCGGTAATATAACTGTTTTATAAATTCTAACTTTCAGATTTTTTGACAGCAGACTGGATGATAAAAGTTTCTCAACGAATACAGACGTGGACAAATTATTAAAAAAATGGACGATTTTTATGATAATTCTGTTTACAGAATTTGACTTTTCAATTTAGACTACATTTGACAATTTTGGATATTTCCATCATTATAGTAGACAGAAATATGCGAAAATGTCAACTGTAGTTTGTTGAAGAGTCAAGTTTTGTAAAAATATATAATAAAAGTCTTCAATTTTGCTAATAATTTGTAAATTCAAAATTGTCAACATTGAAGAGTCAAATTTTGTAAAAATATGAAAAAAATCTTCAGTTTTGCTAATAATTTCGAAATATCCAAAATGTCAACTGTAGTACAAATTGAAGAATCGAATTTTGTAAAATATACAACAAAAACCTTCAGTTTTGCTAATAATTTGTAAATATGCAAAAATATCAACTGTAGTCCAAACTGAGGAGTTAAATTTTGAAAAATATACAAACAAATCTTCAATTTTGCTAATAATTTGAAAATACACAAAAATGTCAACTGTGGTATAAATTGAAGAATCATATTTTGTAAAATATATAATAAAAATCTTAAACATTAATAATTTGTCCACGTCTATAATAACAGGCATTTCCTATATTTATTTCTGTGTTTAATTTCCTCCCGAGTGTCATTTATATTTGTTACTGTTGCTCCAAGATATTTGAACTTCTCCACCTCTTCAAAAGATAAATTTCAATTTTTATATTTCCATTTCGTACAATATTCTCTTCACGAGACATAATCATATACTTTGTCTTTTCGGGATTTACTTCCGAACCTATCTCTTTACTTGCTTTAAGTAAAATTCTCGTGTTTTCCTAATCGTTTGCGGATTTTCTCCTAACATATTCACATCATCCACATAGACAAGCAGCTGATGTAACCGTTCAATTCCAAATCCTCTCTGTTATCCTGGACTTCCCTAATGGCATACTCTAGACCCAAGTTAAAAAGTAAAGGTGATAGTGCATCTCCTTGCTTTAGCCCACAGTGAATTGGAAACGAATCTGACAGAAACTGATCTATACGGACTCTGCTGTACGTTTCACTGAGACACATCAAATTAATGACTACTAGTGATTATTAAACAAACATGATACAATACGACAATCCCAATTATGACAGTTCATCGCAAGCGTTTCGATAGCTCTGTGATAGCGTGCTTGCTCGTAGACCACAGAGTTCAGGGTTCGGATACTGTTGAGGAAAGAATTTTTTTTCTGAATTAATTATGCAGGTTAATTTCGTTTACCATCATTCTATTTCACTGAACGGTTTATAGAATATACTGTTCATCTACTGTTAAGAACAGCCTTTGAAGAGGTGGAAAAATTCAAATATTTTGGATCAACAGTAACAAATATAAATGACACTCGGGAGGAAATTAAACGCAGAATAAATATGGAAAATGCCTGTTATTATTCGGTTGAGAAGCTTTTGTCAACCACTCTGCTCTCAAAAAAGCTGAAAGTTAGAATTTATAAAACAGTTATATTACCGGTTGTTCTGTATGGTTGTGAAACTTGGACTCTCACTTTGAGAGAGGAATAGAGGTTAAGGATGTTTGAGAATAAAGTGCTTGGGAAAATATTTGGGGCTAAGAGGGATGAAGTTATAAGAGAAAGGAGAAAGTTACACAACGCAGAACTGCATGCATTGTTTTCTTCACCTGACATAATTAGGAACATTAAATCCAGACGTTTGAGATGGGCAGGACATGTAGGACATAAGTATGGGTGAATCCAGAAATACATTTAGAGTGTCAGTTGGAAGGCCGGGGAAAGAGACCTTTGGGGAGGCCGAGACGTAAATGGGAGGATCATATTAAAATCTATTTGAGGGAGGTGCGATATGACGGTAGAGACTGGATTAATCTTGCTCAGGATAGGGACCGATGGCGGGCTTATGTGAGGGCGGCAATGAACCTTCGGGTTCCTTAAAAGCCATTTGTAAGTAAGTAAGTATTATTATTATATAAATTACATAAAATGTTGTATTATTAGTATTAGTTAAGTAAGTAATTTTAATACATAATCAATTGAAATAAAATAAGCCTCACCTGTGATATCAGCTGCTCTTTTCGTTGCCTGATTTATAGGAAACAGATATTGACCTGTTTGTTTCTCTTCATCGCAAAATGCTATTACGTACTTGCTTAGTAATATTTCTTTCGCCACTCCGTGCTACAGTATTTTTTTTACTAGGTTATTTTACGACGCTTTATCAACAGCTTAGGTTATTTAGCGTCTGAATGAGATGAAGGTGATAATGCCGGTGAAATGAGTCCGGGGTCCAGCACCGAAAGTTACCCAGCATTTGCTCATATTGGGCTGAGGGAAAACCCCGGAAAAAACCTCAACCAGGTAACTTGCCCCGACCGGGAATCGAACCCGGACCACCTGGTTTCGCGGCCAGCTACAGTATTCATGTTGAGTTGACAACACTGGACTGCAAGTGCAAATATTGTAAACTGTCCCGCAAGAAGGCCAAAATTGTGAGTAGTGGGGGACAGAAAGGGAGAGAGATAGAAAAGAGAGAGATGGGAATGCAGGGAGAGAAATGAATTACCGAGGCTGAGAAGGAATTAGGGTTCAGTTCGCATATCTTACGGGGGCACAGATCCGATGGTCCGACTATAAACCTCCACTTGTTTGCTGGGAATCGAACTGGAGCCAGATTACGTCACGACTGTCTGTACAATTGCAGATATTTATTGAAAACACGTCGAAGTGGATGCCCCTAAACAAGTACTTAGGTTCGGAGGGGGTCGGCAGCTGCGTCATTCAAAACAAACCTCATGCATTAGTCTGAGTATAAGAAGCTATTTACTGCTATGACGCCACAACACTAGCAATGCTTGGAGCACTTGAGAGGGATTACGGCGCGCAGACATCCTGTGCCTTTGTTAAGCAGGACAAATGACATCTCGAAAGCTTTTGTGGTGATTCCTTTCGCTGGGGAAAAGAAGAGAGGGATCAGGCTGTCTTAAGAGCGGCATTTCAAGGAACATTCCTACATGCGTTACTGCAGGAAAGGCGCGTCAGACTATGGGCCCGTTTTCACTAACTGTGATTAAGACGAGTTGACGAACGTCTAATGTGTCACTCACGGTTTTCCGTCATTACTCAGGGTTTGACTCACTAATAAGGCATTACAGCCAAAGGGGAAAATTACGGAGAAACAAACTTATAATGACAAAATTACCTGTTTGTTCCGAAATTAGAAGGAAGAAAATGTGTAGAGCTAAAGAAATTTTCAATTGAGACTAAATTCCTCAAATTCCTTATACTGTTTAAGTGGAAGAATGGCCTTATAGCCTTAACTCTGCCAGTAGAAATAAATCCGTAAAATAAACAAATATGCTTAAATAAATAAATATATGAATGAAAAAGTAAATAAACAAATAAATACATAAATAAATAAATAAACAAGTACATAAATAACTAAATAAATTAGTACATAAATAAATACGTAAACTAGTAAATAAATGAATAAAGAAATAAATAAACAAGTAAATAAGTAAATAAATAAGTAATAAGTCAATAAGTAAATAAAGAAAGAAATAAGTAATTAAATTAATTAATTAATAACTGAGTAAATAATGAAATAAATTAATGAATAAAAAGTAAACAAATAAATAAACACATATAAATAAATAAGTAAATAAATAAGTAAAAGTCAATAAGTAAATAAAGAAATAAATAAGTAATTAAATTAATTAATTAATAACTGAATAAATAATGAAATAAATTAATGAAAAAAAGTAAAGAAATAAACAAACACATATAAATAAATAAGTAAAAATAAGTAAAAATGAATAAGTAAATAAAGAAATAAGTAATTAAATTAATTAATTAATAACTGAGCAAATAATGAAATAAATTAATGAAAAAAGTAAACAAATAAACAAACACATATAAATAAATAAGTAAAAAATAAGTAAAAGTCAATAAGTAAATAAAGAAATAAATAAGTAATTAAATTAATTAATTAATAACTGAATAAATAATGAAATAAATTAATGAATAAAAAGTGAAAAAAAACAAACACATATAAATAAATAAGTAAATAAATAAGTAAAAGTGAATAAGTAAATAAAGAAATAAGTAATTAAATTAATTAATTAATAACTGAATAAATAATGGAAATAAATTAATGAATAAAAAGTGAAAAAAAACAAACACATATAAATAAATAAGTAAATAAATAAGTAAAAGTGAATAAGTAAATAAAGAAACAAGTAATTAAATTAATTAATTAATAACTGAGTAAATAATGAAATAAATTAATGAAAAAAGTGAAGAAATAAACAAACATATAAATAAATAAGTAAAAAGTGAATAAGTAAATAAAGAAATAAGTAATTAAATTAATTAATTGAATAAATAATTAAATAAATTAATGAAAAAGTGAAGAAATAAACAAACATATCATATAAATAAATAAGTAAATAAATAAGTAAAAAGTGAATAAGTAAATAAAGAAATAAGTAATTAAATAAATTAATTAATAACTGAGCAAATAATGAAATAAATTAATGAAAAAAGTGAAGAAATAAACACATAGGCTAAAAATAAATAAGTAAATAAATAAACAAGTAGATGAATCAATGAATGAATGAAGATGCAGAATTTTTAGACATTTCACAAATAAAAAATGTATCATATTCAACTCTTGAATATTTTATTCAAAGATTCCCAAATTTCATTAATGAAGGTGAACATGACAGATCTTAAGAGCAATTTGCAGATTACTATTGGCATACTTCCCCTGAATACATTATAAAGGGGTTTAGAAGAGACGCAAATTGGACCAAAATTAGGAGATTTCAGAAATGAAAATGAGTATAAAACATTAAATAAAGTTGTGACTCTTCAGCAGAAAGTATTTCAGTGTTGTGAGAATAAATCATACAGAATTCTAATCTACAATAAAGACACCAACATCGAGTCAGAAGATCAAGTTGACATCAGAAGGAGAATTATGCTTGAATAAGAAATTTGTGAAAAAGCTGCTGGAAGATCCAAAACATGTTACAAAGCATTTCTATCGCAGAAGAGGTGACAGGTAATGTGTAATTATTATATTACATAATAGGAGGATAGCAGTGGCAAAGGAAAATTGTAATATAAAAAGAGGCATCTTCTGCGCATCTCTGAAAAAAGTAATAGACTAATGAAGTGCTTTGTGTGGAGTGTGGCATTGTATGGGGCAGAAACATGGACATTACGACGTAGCGAAAAGAGGTGACTGGAAGCATTTGAAATGTGGATATGGAGAAGACTGGAGCGTTTGAAATGGACAGACAATAAAAAACGAAGCTGTGTTGGAAAGAGTGGGTGAAGAAAGAATGATGCTGAAACTGATCAGGAAGAGGAAAAGGAATTGACTGGGTCACAGACAAAGAAGAAAAATGCCTACTAAAGGATGCACTGGAAGGAATGGTGAACGGGAGAAGAGTTCGGAACAGAAGAAGATATCAGATGATAGACGACATTAAAGTGTATGGATCGATAGACGACATTAAAGTAGGCCTATATGGATCGTATGCGGATATAAGTGGAAGGCGGAAAGTAGGAAAGATTGGAGATTGCTGGGTTTACAGTGAAAGACTGCCCTTGGACAGAAAACTATTAATAATAATAATAATAATAATAATAATAATAATAATAATAATAATAGTAATAATAATAGTAGTAATAATAGTAATAATAATAATACTAATAATAATAATAGTAGTAGTAATAATAATAGCAATAATAATAATAATAATAATAATAGTAATAGTAATAGTAGTAGTAATAATAATAATAATAATAGTAGTAGTAATAATAATAATAATAGTAATAATAATAATAATAATAATAATAATAATAATAATAGTAGTAGTAGTAATAATAACAATAATAATAGCAATAATAATAATAGTAATAATAATAATAGTAATACAATAATAATAATAATAATAATAATAATAATTTGTAATAATAGTAGTAGTAATAGTAGTAGTAGTAATAATAATAATAATAGTAATAATAATAATAGTAGTAGTAATAATAATAATAATAATAATAATAATAATAATAATAGCAATAATAATAGTAGTAGTAGTAATAATAGCAATAATAATAATAGTAATAATAATAGTAGTAGTAGTAGTAATAATAGAATAATAATAATAGTAATAATAATAGTAGTAGTAGTAGTAATAATAGCAATAATAATAATAGTAATAATAATAAGTAGTAGTAGTAATAATAATAATAATAATAATAATAATAATAGTAATAGTAATAATAGTAGTCATAAAAATAATAATAATAATAGTAATAATAGTAGTAATAAAAAATAATAATAATAATAATAATAATAATAATAATAATAATAATAATAATAATAATAATATATAGGCAGTGCGAAAAAGACACATTTGTCTCCTTACTGAACTGAGTTGATAGATATTAGGAGAGATTTCGAATAATTTAGCCATTGGAGGATGAAGGGTGGCTCGGAGAGTTCTGCCAAATGGACGTCCGCTTCTGGTCCATTCTTTGTCACTTCGCAGCAATCTAGAATTTCATGGAGTCCAACGACCCGCCACGTGATCAGTAAGATATGGTTAGACAATGGAACAATCGAAGTCAATTGTGACGCAATCTGGAACGCGTCCAGACCGGGATGAAGAGTGACGCAAGGTAGAGCAGCCGAACTTCTGAATGGACCGACTCGGCGCGCATTGTAGGAACGGCTATTTGACTCCTGCCGAGCTTTTCACTGCATTCCGTCCACCTGACTGATTGGCTGGCCGAGTGCAGCCTCTGTCCCTGTTTCCGCAGGACTCGAGGCCACAGGACTGGAATATAACCTCTAACTAACTGTTGGTGTCTATACGTGTGGGATTTCATCTACAGCTACATATTGTTTCTTTTGCTTGCAAGTTTATTTCTTGTCTTTTCTGTTGGATGCTTATATTATAAAATGATTCATGCAGCAATAGTATGGATTGACAGATTGGTTAAGGGGATTGATAGGTGAGATTCCTACTTTATATAATTTTTAAAGTAGAGAATTCATTCGTCATGTGAATGCAAGAGCTAGGTAAGTCGAAATTCGCGTTTTTAGTTATCTCTGTCATAGCATAGCAAAAATCGCACAGAATGTAACGAAAGAACTAGGTAACTGATCGAACGATACCAGAGACACTGTTTTCCAGTGTAACAAATAGGTAAAAGAAAACGAGATATATTTCTTAGTGCAATAAATAAGTAAATAGGCAATATCTCAAAATATGAAAGATTGAGTTACCTAGTTCTTGTATTCAGGTGACATATTATGTTATACACTTCATCCCCTTGCTATAAATATTCTTGGATATACAGTGAGTTTAATTATTTATTTATTTACTTATTTATTTATTTAATTATTTATTTATTTATTTACTTATTTAGTTATTTATTTT
>JAJSOF020000005.1:183006694-183016694 GCA_025594305.2 Periplaneta americana | reverse complement strand
TATTATTATTATTATTATTATCACATCGAATATAATTACGTATTTTATGTTCTATATAATTAATATGTTTGAAGTGTAAATTTGATCATTTATTGGTAAAAGGTGTTGCATACTTTTTCCTAACTAAGAAAAATGAAGTATGAAATTAAATAGTTTTGTGGCAAACAGTGGTCCAAACTGTTCCACTCAGATTGCAGCAGATTCATGGGCGGAAACCAACAATTTCGCGCCAGTTTCCAGCCAAGTTGCTCTAATTCACAGTTTTTGTCCGTCCACCTCATCGCGTCCAGCCCTCCCGTTACAGACGAATGTATGCAAGGGGGGGAGGCTCTTGGAGGGGCAGCACAACTCCCCTCAACAACCTCACTGTCCGAGGCGGAAGTAATGACACCCATATTTCACAAAAACTTTGAACCAAGTTAATCCGACGCGATGCGCGGATGGGACCGGCCTTGCCTGCGGGTACTGTGCCGTTATTATTATTGAAGGAGCCGCATTCAGGAAACGAATCATTACTCCTGTAATAACTCGCACCCTACCCGGCCCCAGGGCTGTGAGGGCCCTGCGGCTCGTGCCAGCCACCGGCCACGCAGTGCAACAGTGGGCCAAGTGCTGCGGCGTTAATTGGCGCACAGCAGGATTCTAGAGCTGCGATTTTACATGGCTCTCAAAGATGACGTGTTTGACGATAATACATACTTATTACGAGTAAACAAAGTCGTCCCGGTGGTGTAGTGGTTACCTTGCAGGTCGTTCACATTCGCGAGTTTAACCCCAAAAGAAGGGGAAGGTTTCTAAATACCGATAAAATACTAACGGTCTTACTTACTTACTTATTTACTTACTTACTGCATTTTAAGGAACCCTGAGGTTCACTGCCGCCCTCACATAAACCCGCCATTGGTCCCTATCCTGAGCAAGATTAATCCAGTCTCTATCATCATATCCCACCTCCCTCAAATCCATTTTAATATTATCTTCCCATCTACGCCTCGGCCTCCCTAAAGGTCTTTTTCCCTCCGGCCTCCCAACTAACACTCTAACATTTATGGATTCACCCATACGTGCTACATGCCCTGCCCATCTCAAACGTCTGGATTTAATGTTCCTAATTATGTCAGGTGAAGAATACAATGCGTGCAGTTCTGCGTTGTGTAACTTTCTCCATTCTTCTGTAACTTCATCCCTCTTAGCCCCAAATATTTTCCTAAGCACCTTATTCTCAAACACCCTTAATCTATGTTCCTCCCTCAAAGTGGGAGTCCAAGTTTCACAACCATAAAGAACAACCGGTAATATAACTGTTTTATACATTTCAGATTTTTTGACAGCATACTGGATGATAAAAGATTCTCAACCGAATAATAACAGGTATTTCCCATATTTATTCTGTGTTTAATTTTCTCCCGAGTATCATTTATATTTGTTACTGTTGCTCCAAGATATTTGAACTTATCCACCTCTTCAAAAGATAAATTTCCAATTTTTATATTTCCATTTCGTACAATATTCTCGTCACGAGACATAATCATATACTTTGTCATTTCAGGATTTACTTCCAAACCTATCTCTTTACTTGCTTCCAGTAAAATTCCCGTGTTTACCCTAATCGTTTGTGGATTTTCTCCTAACATATTCACGTCATCCGCATAGACAAGCAGCTGTTAGAGAGGCTTAAAACGGCCATTTTTTCCCCAGTATACAACGCTTAAACAGCAGAACTATTACCAGTATAGTTACACACTGTTTATACATCCGTCGCTTATGCATGGTTTATTAGTAACGTTTTCTATCCCAAGTCTCGTATAAAATTATACACGATTTATTAATAAGACGGTTAGAAGGGAACAGTTAAAGAGCTCATGTAGAAACCCCCGCTCTCTCAAAGAGGACGTACAGCGGATAGCCAAAATATGAACAATTAACTGTCCATACTAACCGTAAGTAGAAACTGACCATCGTGCTTGGAGAGAGTAGTTGAGTTGGCATTCTCTGTGAATGCCTACATCAGGCATGTCAATTGATGCCCACAGGAGCAAGCGCACGCTTTAGAGCCCAGGAGAGCCTGAGCGCTTTACAGCGGAAAGGAAAGAGACAGACGAAAGAGGTGGTATTTGCCGCTTGGTCGAGCTATATTCAGGGATGGCCAGCACTGATTCAATAGATAAAGGGAAGAGAACTTATTAAAACTGTATCCATGTTAATTTTTAGATTTGCCTGAGAAGTATAAGTGCATTATAAGAATGTAAGTTTTAATTTTAATGCTCATTTTTCACAAGTTTGATTTTTTTATTCAAAAGAAATATTTTCTCAACTTTTCGTATAGAAAAGTTAAATTTTCAGGTATAGGCCTATTTATTTAGTAGCCTTACAGAATATTTTCATAAATCTAATATACCGTAGCTATATACGTATTACTGAAGATAGTGTATTGAAAATTTTGAAAATATTCTCATGGAAATTGTTTGTAAGGAAATGAATTAACAAAGCAACTACTGTTACATCATAAGCAAAAGATACGTGCCCATGTGTTGTAAAATGTCAGCTGTATAGCTTCAGCAAATTTCGAGAAAAAATAATTTAATATTCTGATGATAAGGAAGGATAGAGTTTTGTTATGTAATATTAGTTACACTTAAAACAGATACAGTACCTAGAAAAGGTAACTTTGCTTTGTATTGTAATATTGTTTTGATTAGTTTATTGATTACTTTTGTAAGGCTAAAGATATCATCAATATAAATTCCAACTTATGTCATACTCAATCTCTTTGTTTGGAATATGACTTTCTTTATGAATGATGTGTTTCATCCACTTAATACAGTATAATATTATACTACTATGGAATTTAAATGAATATTCCTTCTTAAGTGTCTCTATTATGTTATTAAGATTTAAAACACAAGTGCAATATCAAGAAATCAGTGTTAGTACTTTTGTTTTACAGACAATATAGATAATATTAAATAGAAAGAAGCCATATAAAAATAAAGACATAAAATTTCACGTTCCATTTGAAGTTTGTCCACCACTGTTTTCTTAATCCAACAAGTTGCTTATTCATATACACAACTCTTCCTCCTTCCATACTTAGCGTTTGCTGCCCGCGCACGACGTCAAGGTCAGAAAAATGCGCTTGCTTTGACATCACTGGCCCACGCTGTCACGTGACATGCAGTTGGCCTTGTGCTCCAAACGCTCTGCTTCATTTGAGTGCACATTATTTATCTACTACTGAAGAGGGCTGCTCAATTTTTCTTTAATCTTTCATTCAAGCTTCAATTTATCCAACCATTGATCCTTGTAAGGATTCCAAACTTTTATTCTGAAAGGGATTCCAACCTTTCCATAGGCTAAGAGTTTTAGCATTCTCTCAGGGATTCCAACCATACACGCTGGCAAGAATTCCAAAGTTTCATGCTTGCAAAGATATCAAACTCTTATGTGCTTCAAGGGATTTGAATCTTTTATGTTCTTAAATTTTAAAATATTATACTCTTAAAGATTTTAATCTTTAATGCTCGTAAAGATTTCGTCCGCTTATGCTCTAGGGATTCCAGACTTCAATACTCTCAGAGTTTTCAAAGTTTTATGCTCTTATAAATTTCAGACTTTCAAATTAAACATTTTACTCCCATTGTCAGTGCTTTCTACTCTGTAGAAATAAAATCTTTTCCACTAGTCTAAATTGAAATCCAATAGGAATGTCAGGATTTTATCGTCACGAAAGTTCTTCTTTTTTACCCAGACAGAGATTCAATCTTCCAGAATTTGACGTTTTATTCCGGTCGGGATGTAAACTTTGGACTGCGGCACAGACAGCTGACACGCTGTGCGGAACAAAGTGCAGTCGGTTTTGCACAATAATTTATTTGCATAAGCGTTGCTGCGTTTTTCTGGTCGTTTGTTCGCTATAATTGTAACGTACAGTTTGTTCGTCACATTACTCTCCATCAAAGTGAACAGCGCTCCCCGGCCCCTGTTTGTGTTTACACCAGGCTGGCTGGCTGGCTGTAGTGAACTCCGACATAAAATGTCAACTCACTGATTCAGATAATTTTCCGTAAAACAAAAGGTCAATACATATACTACAGCCACTATTATTCTAATTCCATTTTATCTGTCCCAGTGGACTGTGTTCGAGACCTGGGCAAAGCAACTGTGTCCAGATTACACCTACTGTAGATAAACCTCTAACACCATCAAGTAATTCAACAAATTTAGACCTTGCCAGCTGTTCGTATTTAACTATATAATCATTTATTTGTCCTAGTACACTATTTATTTGGTTTCCGTTTCATGTTTTTACTGATTTATTGATTTATTTTTGGTTTATTATATGATCTATTGATGTCTATTGATGTATTTATTGGTTTATTGTATCATCTACTGATACCTATTTATTTATTTGTTTATTTATTGGTTTATTGTATGATTTATTGATGCCTATTTATTTATTTATTTATTTATTGGTTTATTGTACGATCTATTGATACCTATTCACTTATTTATTTATTGGTTTATTGTATGACCTATCGATACCTATTTATTTATTTATTTATTTATTTATTTATTTATTTATTGGTTTATTGTATGATCTATTGATGCCTATTTATTTATTTATTTATTTATTTATTTATTTATTTATTGTATGATTTATTTATGCCAATTTATTTATTTATTTATTTATTGGGTTATTGTAAATGATCTATTGATACCTATTTATTTATTTATTGGTTTATTGTATGACCTATTGATGCCTATTTATTTATGTATTTATTTATTGGTTTATTGTATGATTTATTTTGCCAATTTATTTATTTATTTATTTATTGGGTTATTGTATGATCTATTGATGCCTATTTATTTATTTATTTATTTATTGGTTTATTGTATGATCTATTGATACCTGTTTATTTATTTATTTATTTATTTATTTACTGTTTTATTGCATGATCTATTCATGTCTATTTATTTATTTCTTCATTTATGTTTTATATATTTCTTTACTTATTTAGTTATTCGTCTGTTTATTTATTTATTAAGGCACTGCGTTACAAAGCCGCAAGTCGCAAAGTTCTATTCCCGGTGGTATCATGGTTACCAAGGTCTTCCTGCTGCACTGTAGACCTGACGTTGACTCAGTGTCTGACAGAAATCAGTATCAGAGAGTTTTCCTTTTGGTCACGTAGGACTCACATCCCTACTGATAATAATTCCGATTGTCTGCAAAGATGGAAGCCAACTTGTGGGCCTTCTTGGTCTGTAATAGGAAAACATTTATTTTGCATTCTAATTATAAATTCTTTAGATATATCTTCAGTTAGCGTACAACTTTGCCGATATATTTTAAAGTCATGAAATAAACTAGTTGTAATAGCACACAATAATAATAATAATAATAATAATAATAATAATAATAATAATAATTATTATTATTATTATTATTGTTATGCGTTTAATTTCCTAGTAGTGTCAGTAGTAGTAGTATTGTAATTATTATTATTAAAAAAAGACAAAAGGCCAAGTACTGATCCCTGGGGAACTCCAGACTTAATTGTACTTATTTTATAAAAATTTACGATTCAGGTACTACCACCTGAGACGATTATAAAGATATAAACTAAAAGTTTAAGTCCATTATCACGGATTCTATAATATAAAACTGTAAAATTAAATCAAAAGTAAACGTCCGTCCATTTTCCTCTATATTCGCCGAATGCACGATAGCACGGTATAGCCGATAGTAGCTAAGGAAGGTTATAAGTTAGGCTTTGCGTTTGTCACATGATGCACTCGTATCTACAAAATACCTTCCATTGCGCTGCTTGTGCCGTTGTTACGCGTGAGATTCTGGTGTAATTTACATGGCGGCAATGCGAACGTTTGGCTGTGCACTACTGGAACTGGTTCCGATGCAGTCACTACGCACTGTCGTAACATAACTCAGGGCATCCAGCGCCTTGTGACTAACTGCTTAGCTGCTGATTCATAGACTACACACCATACCCAGTGCTGCCAACATTGGACAGCTGTGAAGACCATTTACACATAGCGCGGTTTGTTAAATAGAAGATACGCTTGAGAGCATGGGTGTTGGTTGCCATGTGGTGTGCTGTGTTGTCTCAGATACACGCGTACCGCAAATTTTTAGGGGTTCACTACGTGCTCGCCTTGTGGTAGGTTGAGAAAATTGATGAAGAAATGTGGCACAATAGAGGGAGTGCTTCCATGGCAAGTTGAGAAATAAATAAAATCTATACTAATAATAAATCTGTAGCCAAAATTTTTCTGGTAATTTTCGATTTTCCAAAAATAATTGGTGTTAACATGTATAATTAACCATCCTGAAACCTGAAAATAGCTTTTTGAAATTTTTGTTTGTATGTCTGTCTGTCTCTCTGTCTGGATGTTTACCTTTTCACGCGATAATGGCTGAACTGATTTATATGAAAATTGGAATATAAATTAAGTTCGTTGTAACTTAGATTTTAGGCATTCAAAATACTTTATTTAAAAAGGGGGTTATAAGGGGGGGATTGAATTAAATAAATCGAAATATCTCCCTTATTAATTTTCGTAAAAAAGTTACATAACAAAAGTTTTTTTAAACATTATTTCCGATAAGTTTTATTCTATGCAAAATTTTGATAGGACTGATATTTCATGAGATAAATGAATTTTAAAATTTATATAACAACGCCATCTAAGGCGCTGTAATGAAATAAAAAACAAATGACTTCTTCTATATAGGGCCTTGGACAACAACAATCGAAAGCTATTAAACATAGCCTACAGAGAATGTTTCTGTGTTTGTATGAAGTAATATCGATTAAACGATAATATACAAGACTTTTAAAATAACAATATAATTAATTTTCACCGCCGCCTCAGATTATAGCGTTGTTGTTCCTGCAATAACTCCTATATGCAAAATATAAAATTTTTGAGTAGGAAGAAAGAAACATTTATTCATTCCATGGGCAATGGTACATAGGAGATCGTGAATTCTTACATTTTCGAAAGAAAGAAATATAATTACATATCACTATATATGCTGTATCACTATTTATATTTGAAGGGTTCAGAACCATAGTGGGCCAAGCGCCATTTACTGAAGACGTAGAAAACAACAGTTAAAATTAAGTTATTACCATACTTACCTACAGACCGCCATTACAAATGGCTTTTAAGGAACCCGAAGGTTCATTGCCGCCCTCACATAAGCCCGCCATCGGTCTCTATCCTGTGCATTCCTTTGCTGTGGTCCTATTCCGAGGCTTATTGTAGGGATTCGTAACAAGCTGTTTTTTTACGGTGATGGGTTGTTAGCCCTTCGCCCAAAAGCAAGCTGGAGGACCACCCCTTATCGACTGTCCACGACTTATTTTATTCAATATATTCTCAGCTACCCTCCATATCTGAGGCCGTCTCCTCTATCCGCAACCTGAGGACTCGCCATGCCGTGGTGATAGGGACCCACAATACATGGAAGTTATTACCATAATTCAATGGATACATACTACTGGGTTCGAAAACTTCCCGGAATGTTACTACCATTTTCGTATTAATATATAACAAGGGATATTATACATTTGTTTTGTTGGTAAAATTCATGATGTCATTTCCTTAAAGTTTGTTGATAATGGCGATTGTTGGTTTTGAGGCAAGGCAATTGTTTATCATAGTGTTTTGTTTGTTTGTCGCATTTTGTAATTATGTCCACAGAGCAACGTACAAACATCAAGTTCTGTGTTTTGTTACACAAAACTCCTGCAGTGACATTAAGATTGTTGGAAGAAGCATATGGCGAAGCAGCAATGAAAAAAACTCAAGTGTATGCCTGGCATAAACGCTTTTCTGGTGGCCGCGATAGCATCAAAGATGACCGACCAACAACTGCAACAAATGAAGCAATCGCTCAGCTTGTGCGTAATGTTGTGAGGGACGACCGACGTAAAACCATAAAGAGATAGCAGCAAGTTGGAATATCAGTCGGAAGTGTACACAATGTTCTTCACAAGCATCTCGACATGCATTACGTGTCTCAGAAGTTAGTTCGAAAATGTTGTCGGCAGAACAGAAAGAAACAAGAATGACTCTTGCTGGGGACATGATCAGTATGACTGATGAAGATGGTGATTTCTTAAACAAAATTATTGCTGGTGATGAAACTTGGTGCTACAGCGACCCAGTCCCTAAACGACAGTCATCCAGTGGAAATTAAAACATCTCCTTGGAAGCAAAAATTTCCTAGGGACACTTCCAAAGGCAAAGTTATGTTGGAAGTTTTCTTCGACTCTCAGGGTCTCATCCACCATGAGTTCATTCAGAAGGTTTTACTGTAACGAAAGAATTGTACGTAGAAATCCTCTGTCGCCTCTGGGACGCAGTGAGAAGGAAACGTCCAGAAAGTGGGTAGAAAACAACTGGTTCCTTATGCATGACAATGCACCTGCTCATCGCGCAATTATTGTAAAGAATTTTCTTGCCAGGCACAACATAACTGCTTTGGATCACTCACCATACTCTCCTGATCTCTCACCACCTGATTACTTTCTATAAAATGCTCCATGCACCATATTGTAAGAAATTTCAATATTTTTTTACCCGCGTGAAAAGTCATCTGAAGGACGGAGATTCAATGGTGAAGAGGTTGTCGCAAATGCGACGAGAGCACTAAGACGGGTTTCACAAAATGGCTTCCAGGCCTGCTTCCACGAACTCTACACGCGTTGGCAAAAGTTTGTTGTTGCGGAAGGCAACTATTTTGATGGGAATGCTGTAGAATAGTGTTTATACGTTGTTTCTATGATACTAGCAAATTCGGGAACTTTTGAACAGTATGTATAGCAAGTAATATAAAGTATACACAATAAAGCTAAATGATGTCAATCTTATTAAACTATGGTTGCATGTAATAACAATTAAGAAACATGTTAAAGGAATTGTCATTGCACCAAATGAGTGTCTCTGGACCAAAATGATCGCATTTTGATTATTTAAATACAATTTAAATTAAGTAACATATTAAACAATTTATCCTTCTATCAAACAGGAATGTTCCCTGGATCAAACGTTCTATTTTAATTATGTAATTACTTATATTTATTTCTAACGAGTGCAGCGGAGCGCACGGGTACGGCTAGTTTTAAATAATTTTATATAATAATCGCTGGTACAGCGTTACTGAATGGAAACAAAAAAACACGTAGGCCTATCCTGCTATGCCGAAAATCACCAACATACAATTATGCTGCTGACATGGGATTTAAGGAACTAGCCTATGTCGAGGAACATTAAAAATTATGTATAATACGAAATGAAATCAGCCCAGTATATAACATGTTGAAAGACAGACCTTGTAGGCTATTATTCAGGTACTGAAGATTAGAAAGCAACATGTAGACCTACAGCTTCTACATTAAACGACTGCGTACAGTATTACTTGGAAAGTTTTTGTATACCTAACTGATTTAAATCCAAAAGTATTCACATAACTGTTTTAAGATTTTAATATTTTAAATACGAATTATATACACAGGATGAACCTTAAGCAATGTCCTTCAGCTATTCCAAACAAAAAAATTAATAAAATTTTGCTCCTTTTTGCTTCCTTTTCGAGAAAAAAGTTGATTTATATTAAACATTTCATGTCCACACCTGTGGGGTAATGGCTAGCGCGTCTGGCCGCGAAACCAGGTTGCCCGGGTTCGAATCCCGGTTGGGGCAAGTTACCTGGTTGAGGTTTTTTCCGGGGTTTTCCCTCAATCCGATATGAGCAAATGCTGGGTGGATCGGTGTTGGATCCCGGACTCATTTCACCGGCATTATCACCTTCACTTCATTCAGACGCTAAATAACCTGAGATGTTGATACAGCATCGTAAAATAACCTACTAAAAAAATTAAACATTTCATAGCGTGTTTTGGGAAAGCCATTGATTTAATTCCCAATATGCTCATTCAATTTAAGAGAGCAGTGTATTATGATGATACAA